>CM039124.1:27075837-27115955 GCA_022036555.1 Microstegium vimineum | reverse complement strand
TCCTGATCTGGATATTGTCCCTGGCTTCTTAAAATGCTTTCCATGCGTGGAGAAGTTATACATTGTGGTAAGATTTTCTTCTTTCTTAATTTTTTGCATAAAGCTGCTTGTTTTGTTGCACTAAAGTGTGCACTGAGAAATCACGTTAAAATTCATTTGATGGTTGGTTCTTTTCCTTCACTCACTCTGTTTCAGTCATATACTCGGATGCTTATTAAGAACAAACAAGGCTATGCTCCGTTGGAATGTCTTGATCAGCATCTCAAGAAGATGCAGATAATAAATTACGAGGACAACTGTGCAGATGTAAATTTTGTCAAGTTCTTCATCCTAAAAGCTAGATTGCTTGAATCTATGAAGTTTGTAGTCCGTCAAGGCCATTGTGACACAAAATGGATTGCTAGACAACATAAGAAGCTAGAGCTAGATGGCAGTGCTTCTCGAGGTACTACATTTTTGAAGCTGATCCCTCGAGGTACTACATTTTTGAAGCTGATCCTAACCATAGGTTGTCTTGCTTGGTACACATGAAGCATATCCATGATTTGGCTTCGGATCCATTTGATGGATCATTATGTAGATGTTGAAATATATGACAATTTCTAGATTAATACCAAAATATAAATCATGATAGATTGAGGAACTAGAATAAACATGTACTGCATACTAACATGATTAAACCACATATCACATAGCATGTTCAAGTTAACTAGCATAAACATGGCTTGTATACTAGATTGGACAATATGAACGATAAAATTAGATCACGAGGTTTATACCTACTAGTTGTAGAAGTAGTAGATTGCGGTGAAGACGGCGAAGATGTAGGTGTCGATGGAGCAACGTTCAGGTTGTTAAAGATGATGTCGATGTCGTCAATGTCGATCAACGGCGGCGGTAGACTTCGGTTCAGCTGACGACGAATACGTCGGGACGTAGCAACGCCTGACTTGGACGGAAGACGACCCGTCGTGAAGATTGGGAGCAGTCGCGCGAAGAGCGCTTCCCAAAAACCTTATTCGTCTTCTCCCACTGCAGGATCACGAAGACGAGAGTTCCGGAGACCTGCTCGCCCGGTCGTCGGTGCACGCCGACGATCGGACTGGAGTAGCTATGGTGGCGCAACAGCGAGAAGAGGTAGAAACTCTAGCTCTTTATTTTATGATTTATTGGCGTGACCGATAGTCTAGTTATATAGTCCGGTCCAACCAATACCTCCACTTCCACAAGTAAGGTGATACTAAATAGTTCCCAAATCCCCTCTTGCTTTCATGCATGGGCCTTTGAGATTTATTAGGAATTTCTGAATTTGTTATTGGGCCAAGCCCATATAAATTCCAACAATCCCCCACCAGATCTCAAATACCCATTTAGAGATTTGTCTGTTCTCGCTCCTGTTTGATATACCAGTGTTTTGGCAGAGACTGTAAAGTTGAACTTCCGCCTAGAACCTCAATGGACTACGCCTTGAATTACAAGTTTTGTGCGAATGAGCTTTACCCAAAGCCAAACTAGTACATGACCACCAATAGCCTTACTCCGTGAGTTGAGCATATACGTCGTACTCTGTGGTCTCTTAATGAGTTTACTAGAGACTACCCAAGTCTCATAGACTGCAACGTTTTAACAGTCAAACTCATATAGGTATGTTCTTTCAAGAATTCTATCTACGACAACATCTTTGCTAATGAAAGCCAATAGAACATATTAAGGCATTTAGCCAACCTACCATACAATGCCTCATTGCTTTTGAGAGTATTTGCATCTTCACTTAGAGAGGGTTTATAGTTATACTCTCCTCGGTTTATCAATAGCTTGTTCTTCCCAGATCCTTAGTCACAGGATCTCCGATCAAAAAGGTTGGATTACTAATACTGCAAACTCACATGGGTCTCATACCCATCTCCCTTGATGCAATTTCTATCACATTCCGTGATAGCCCTTTAGTAAAGGGATCTGTCAGGTTTTTATCGCTTTGGACATAAGCCACAATTATTATTCCGGAATTTCTCAGCTTCCTGACAGACTTCAAACGTCTTTTAACGTGTCTTGTTGACTTCGCATTATCCTTTGCACTATTCACTTTAGTGATCACTGTTTGATTATCACAATTCATAAGGATAGCCGGTATTGGTTTTTCAACCACCGACAGGTCACACAAGAGCTCACGCAGCCACTCTGCCTCTGCAGATGCTGTATCTAAAGCAGTAAGTTCTACTTCCATGGTTGACTTAGTCAAAATTGTCTGTTTACAAGACCTCCATGACACTGCGCCACCTCTAAGAGTAAAAACATAACCACTAGTGGCATAGATTTTATCAATATCAAAAATCCAGTTCGCATCACTATATCCCTCTAGCACAGCTGAGTGCCCAGAATAGTGAATCCCAAAATTCATTGTACCTTTAAGATAGCGCAAGACTCTTTCAAGTGCATTCCAATGATTATCACCCGGGTTGGACATGTACCTACTCAATTTGCACACAATAAAAGAGATATCTGGTCTGGTTGCGCTAGCTAGATACATGAGTGAACCGACAATTTGAGAATATCTCAACTGATCTTTAGCACTCTTTTTGTTCTTTCTTAGTGTCACACTAGGATCATAAGGTGTTGGAGAAGGCTTGCTATCCATAAATCCAAATCGGCTTAAAAGCTTCTCAACATAGTCTGATTGCGACAAAGTAATCCCACTCTCTTCCTTAATCAGCTTGATGTTTAGAATTACATCAGCTTCTCCTAGATCTTTCATGTCAAAACTCTTTGACAGAAAAGACTTGAATTCATTTATGACATCAATATTTGTTTCAAAGATTAAAATATCATCAACATATAAGCATAGAATAACAGATTGGCCCCCACCATGTCGATAGTACACACACCTATCAGCCTCATTAACAGCAAAGCCCACACTAGTTAAAGTAGTGTCAAACTTCTCATGCCATTGTTCAGGTGCTTGTTTCAAGCCATACAACGATTTCAATAACTTACACACCTTTTGCTCTTTACCTTTTACTACAAACCCATCAGGCTGATCCATATAAATCTCCTCATCCAACTCTCCATTAAGAAAAATTGTCTTCACGTCCATTTGATGAACGAGAAGACCATATGAGGTAGCTAGGGAAAGTAGAACTCGAATAGTGGTCATTCTAGCAACAGGTGAATAAGTATCAAAGAAATCCTTGCCTTCCTTTTGAGTATAACCCTTAGCCACAAGTCGGGCCTTGTACTTATCAATAGTAGCATCAGGTCTCAGCTTCTTCTTGAACACCCACTTACAACCAATGGGTTTAGAACCAAATGGCAATTCAGATAAATCCCAAGTTCCATTAGAAAGAATTGAGTCTATCTCGCTACGAATAGCATCTTTCCAATCATCTGCATCTGGTGATGCATATGCCTCTGTGATAGAAGTGGGAGTATCGTCCACAAGGTATACAATGAAATCATCACCAAAAGATTTTGCAATCCTTTGTCTCTTGTTCCTCACAGGAACTTCATTGTCATCCTCCTCTAAGACTTCTTCAAGTGGTTGTTCAAAAGACTCAACAGGATGCTCGATAGGTATAGTAAAAACAGGGGCTAATTCAGTAGAAAATTTAGCATTGCTATGCATATCTTTCATAGGAAATATATTCTCAAAAAATACAGCATCACGAGATTCAAAGATTGTATCTACATGCATATCAAGAACTTCATATTTTACTACTAAAAATCTATAAGCAATGCTATGGTGAGCATATCCTAGAAAGACATAGTCCACAGTCTTCGGCCCAAGCTTACGCTTCTTAGAAATTGGAACATTCACTTTTGTCAAACATCCCCACGTGCACAAGTATGAAAGTGATGGTTTTCTACCAACAAATAACTCATATGGAGTTGTTTCTTTATTTCTGTTTGGAATTCTATTCAGGACATGACTCGCAGTCAATAAAGCTTCCCCCACCATGCCTTAGATAGTCCAGCAGTGTCTAACATGGCGTTCACCAAGTCAGTCAACGTGTGGTTTTTCCTCTCGGCAATCCCGTTTGATTCGGGTGAATAGGGAGCTGTCCTCTCATGAATAATGTCATGTTCCACACAGAACTCATCAAATAGTATAGAAAAATATTCACCACCACGATCAGACCTTAGATGTTTAATCTTTCTCTCTAACTGATTTTCAACTTTAGCCTTATAGATTTTAAAGTAGTCTAGTGATTCATCTTTAGTTTTTAGCACGTAAATATAGCAAAATCTAGTTGCATCATCAATTAAAGTCATGAAATATTTCTTTCCACCTTTTGTCAACACACCATTCATCTCGCAAAGATCAGAATGTATGAGTTCAAGAGGCGCCAAGTTTCTCTCCTCCGCTGCCTTATGAGGCTTTCGAGGTTGCTTTGATTGCACACAACTATGGCACTTAGAACCTTTGGCAATAGTGAAATCTGGAATTAAACTCAAGCTAGATAAATGCGACATCAAGCCAAAATTCACATGACATAAACGAGGATGCCAAACACTTGAATTATCATTAATGGTGCCACAAATATGATTAACTGACTTATTACTAAAATCTGCCAAAGATAAGCGGAACAAGCCTCCGCATTCATAGCCTTTACCAATAAATTGCTCATGCTTGGACATAACTACTTTATTGGACTCTAATACTACTTAAACCTATCTCTAAAAAGAAGGGATACGCTAACAAGGTTCTTACGAATAGTAGGGACATGTTGCACGTTCTTCAATTGCACGATCTTCCCCGAAGTAAACTTCAGATCTACCGTGCCAACACCACGAACAGAAGCATGTGACCCATTCCCCATTAGGACGGAGGAACCTTGGAGCCCCTGGTAAGAAGAAAACAAAGAGATATCAGCACACACGTGAATATTAGCACCTGTATCAACCCACCAACTTGGTGATTGAAAAACTGATAGTACAGTAGGGAACTTACCATACCCGTCATCAGTTTTGCTAGTAGTCACGAGGTTGACCTTCTTTTTCTCTTTTCGGTCTGCTCGTTCCCGACAGTCTTTAGCAAAATGACCAAGCTCTCCACAGGTGAAGCAAGGCATCTCAACTTTGTCTTTCTTCTTCTTCTTGAAGGGAGTAGTTGATTTGGCATTGAAAAGCTTAACCTTTACTTTGTTCTTGCCATGGTTTCTCTGGACAAAGTGGGCAGTAGCTATATCCTCGTTCCCCTTCTCACTGTTATCTTTAGCCGAGCCTTCTCTTCAACATCAAGAGATGCTATCAGGTTTTCAACTGATATTTTCTGTCTCTTGTGTTTAAAACTTGTGGCGAAGTTCCTCCATGAAGAAGGCAACTTTGCAATAATGCAACCAGCCACAAATTCATCGGGTATAACACACTTAAGGAGCTCAAGTTCCTTTGCCATGCGCTGCACCTCATGAGCTTGCTCAACTATAGATTTGTTTCCAACCATATTATAGTCATGGAAGCTCTCCATGAGATATAGCTCTTTGCCTGCATCCGAAGCTCCATAGGTGGAGTTCAGATAGTTTCACAGGGACTGTGCACCTTCATAGTGCATGAGGGCATCATAGATATGATCCGACACCACAATACGCACAGCTCCCATAAAGATCTTATTAGCTTCCTGGTATTTTCTCTGATCTTCAACAGAGATATTACCCTCGAGCAAGCCATCTTTGACCCAGAAAACTTTCATGACAGTAAGCCAATCTGTGACCCTGACGGATCACCTCTTAAAGTTTGCACCATTAAACTTTTCTGGCTTCAACGCGTCAACAAAACTAGCCATAGATAATTCTGAAAATCTACAATAAGGTTTTTGGATTGTTGAAATATATGACAATTTCCAGATTAATACCAGAATATAAATCATGACAGATTGAGGAACTAGAATAAGCATGTACTGCATACTAACATGATTAAACCACATATCACATAGCATGTTCAAGTTAACTAGTATAAACATGGCTTGTATACTAGATAGATTGGACAATATGAACGATAAAATTAGATCACGAGGTTTATACCTACTAGTTGTAGAAGTAGTAGATTGCGGTGAAGACGGCGAAGATGCAGGTGTCGATGGAGCAACGTTCAGGTTGTTACAGATGATGTCGATGTCGTCAATGTCAATCAGCGACGGCGGTAGACTTCGGTTCAGCTGACGACGAATATGTCGGGACGTAGCACCGCCTGACTTGGACGGAAGACGACCCGTCGTGAAGATTGGGAGTAGTCGCGCGAAGAGCGCTTCCCAAAAACCTTATTCGTCTTCTCCCGCTGCAGGATCACGAAGACGAGAGTTCTGGAGACCTGCTCGCCTGGTCGCCGGTGCATGCCGACGATCGGACTGGAGTAGCTATGGTGGCGCAACAACGAGAAGAGGTAGAAACTCTAGCTCTTTATTTTATGATTTATTGGCGTGACCGATAGTCTAGTTATATAGTCCGGTCCAACCAATACCTCCACTTCCACAAGCAAGGTGGTACTAAATAGTTCCCAAATCCCCTCTTGCTTTCATACATGGACCTTTGAGATTTATTAGGAATTTCTGAATTTGTTATTGGGTCAAAATCCCCTCTTGCTTTCATACATGGACCTTTGAGATTTATTAGGAATTTCTGAATTTGTTATTGGGTCAAGCCCATATAAATTCCAACAGTAGATGCACCGGTGATTATATCTTTTGAATGAGTTTATCAGTCAGACAGTTGGTAAGCCAAATACACATGCTTATTTTACATAACCATTTCTAAGATTGTTTTTTGGTGGCCAGTGCTATTATCAGAAAGCTATTCCCATTTTATATGTTTAGGTGGAAAGCTGCAACATTTTACTTTGCAATAGAAGTTTGAATCATATTAATCAGTTAGTGTAGCTTTTTCTGTTGTTTTCATAAAGTAAGGTCTTGAGTGACTCCTTGCCAATTCATGACTAAACTAGACTGTTGTTCATGTTACTGTTGCATCGATTTCACCCTTTTAGTTCTTGTGTGCACATACATCATTTATTGTGATTATTAGAAGCATTGGTGCTTACTGGAATACAAATACAAAAAACAACCCCATTACCCCATCCTAGAGTCCTTGTACGCATCTTGCAATTTATTTGGATGACTAGCATGTGTAGATAGATGTGACGATACTTGATTGTGTAAATACCTCCCTCTATCTACAGGCATTTTTGCCGTATTGAAGTATAAATAATCTTTATCAAATAGGTTTTCATTTCAAATGCCTCCTCTATATACTTATTATTTTTGTGGCTGATAAGTCGACTGATGTTGTTTTTATTCGTTTTGTTGTATGAGAAAAACACTCTACCTGACTGATAAGTCAAGCGAACAATACATAGTTTGGTTATTTTTATGTATTTTTCCTAAAATAAAGTCGTAGCGTTAGCACGAGCACTATATTAATAAGAAGTAATTGCAAAGCTATTTATTTGATCAAAACAAGAAACAAATCCGGCGTGCCGATCGTAGGCTGGAGCACAACACAATTGTGTCTTGTGTGCAATGCAAATGTCGCGCGCGTGCAGCAGGGACTGACTGGCCCCGGTGTCTGAGCCGTGAACAGTAGTAGTACTATGCTGCAAGTCACTGTCAAGATGGCCCCACGAAACGTCACCTGGGCCCTGGCCCCTGGCCGCCTCACTGACAGGCGGCAGTCAGTGAGCCGACAAATTACTGCGGGGCGCAGGGGCATGCTGCGTGCTGCGTGCAGAGGAACGACGGGCCCGGGAGCCGGAGATAAATTTGAATTTTGCCTCGGCGCACGCGCACGCTGGAGAGACCCGATCGAGGAGAGACGAGAGGCGCGGGAGGGAGATTGCCAGCCATGCTGGACGCATGTCGTCGTCTCGTCCCGCGTCCCCTCGCACGACCGCTGCTTTGCTCCTATTTCTTCTCGGGATGCGCGCGCTCGAAATGGTTGGGTGAGCAACTACTCTGCTGCAATCAGTTCAATTGTTCAAAGCGGTATGGTTAGCTTCCAAAATATACCAGCCCAACGATTTAGCAAACCATAATTTTCACTATTATTTAATTTGCTCGTAAAATCAGCAAACGTCTCATATTTGACTTGCTGAATTTATGATAACTTTCTTGTCCAACTTTTATGGACTAAATTAAATTTTTGGCATGACAAATTTTGGTACCCAAAATATCGTCAGAATTCTCGCCATAATTATCAAATTTTGATGCTTTTTTTGTTAGTATACCGGTAATAAAAAGACTACTCTGAAATTCAACCATGACCAACTAAAAAGCCTCATGGTGATTAACATGTTGGTTTGAACTTATCAGTTAAACTTATCAGCTATACTATAGTGTTTTTCTTTTACTCAAAAACAATAAACAATGTTAGATGGGTTATCAGCCTAAAAAACACCGCCAAACATGCTAGATATCCAAAACTATGTGCATATTACTACAGGCAAGCCACATCCCCTCCCATCTTATGGTATGTCAGGTACCTCATCACTAATCCACAACAAACTTTATTCGGTGCATGTGTGTCGTTACCCACAAGTGACGCACGAGCAAGGACGCCAGCAAGGTCGTCGTGGGCAGAGGCAATGATAGGGTTTGGGCTTAGAGTTTGGATTGTTAGGTACCCGCAATGGTATAAGCCAGTGGCGGAGCCAAGGCCTAGCCACCCTGGGCCGGTGGCCGGGCTCCTCTGCTGGCCTTTCTTTGCAAGTTGCAACCAATAACTATCCGGCTACTTACTCGCTAGCAACCCATGTCATGATAGATAACTAATTTAGTTCCTCTCTAAACTTAGTCTTATCACATCAAATGTTTGAACATTAATTTAAAATATTAAATGTAGACTAATTATAAAACTACTTACATATATTAAGATTAAATTACAATATAAATATATTAAACCTAATTAGTTCATGATTTGACAATGTGTGTTATTATTAAGATTAATTTGAAAGATAAATATATTAAACATAATTAGTTCATGATTTGACAATGTGTGCTATTGATGAATTAATTAGACTTAATAGATTTGTCTCGCGAATTAGTCATAACTTTTGTATAATTATGTGTGGTATTTTGTGTATTTTTTTCAACATTAGCATGGCATTATGTCTCGCGCCCAGGCTCCACAAAATTCCTGGCTCCGCCACTGGTATGAGCTAGTTGCTAGCTCTAAGCTAACCTCTCCAACAGTGCTAGCTCTTACCAATGGCTCATAGTGTACAAACGCACTCACATAATCTTAAAGTGCGTGTATGAGCTAGCTCTTGATCAAGAGCTAGTTTTTCTCTCTTTTGTATTAAAATATAAAAAGAATGCTTTGAGCTAGTTTATGAGCTAGCCATTGCGGGTGCCCTTAGAGCATCTCCAAGAGACATGTTAAATTTCAGACTCTATATCTTTATTTAGCTAGCCAATCTATAAAATATCTTTCTATATAATTCAGCGCACTCTAATAGACTAGCCATATCTCACACTCGAGAGATAGAATTTTAAACCAACACAAACATGGTACTAACTGTCAGTGTCACACACACTAATATAGCAAGGTCACACCGGTCAGCCAAAATTGGCTTCCGACACTCACGGGATAGCACGTCAAATAGAATAGCAATGACTTTAGCTAGTTTGTTGGAGGCTAGATTTCTTACATGTTAGCTAAAAATAGAAATAGCAAGTTGGATGACAATTCTCTTGGAGATGCTCTTATGAGAATTAGAGCATCTCCAAGAGATTAGCCAAACTGATTAGCTAAATTTAGTGACTTTGTTCCTCTCTAAAATAGATAATATGAGAGTACTCCAACAGACTCTGTAAAACTAAAAGTTAGATAGCTAGTGAGGTAGACTATCTAAAAGTAGAGAGCGAAATAGGTGGGATAGAAAATCATTAAATTTGGAGAGTCATTTAGATAGTTTGTTGGAGACGTTTTTTCTTTAGCAATAATTAAATTTAACTTTAGAGAAATATTTAGTTAGTCTTTTGGAGATGCTCTTAGAAAGGAAATGACCCGATGGTGGGGGGTGGTTGAGAGATGGCAAGCGAGATGGTCGCCTATGCAGTGACTAGCTTACACTTAACCGAGGAAATAAAACTTGTCAAATCCACTCCTAGTCTTATTTTAGATACGTAACTAAATAATATAAGTCTCTTTTTCTTAATGGATAGAAGAATCCTAAATTCTAAATAAATCTCGTGGACAGGTACAGATGGCCATAATGAAGAACATATTGGTGTGTGCGACCGAGTCGCATTCACTCGAGCACGCTTTGTATGGGTGACTACTAACTAGTGGTGGTGGTTTGTCTTTTATTACGTGAAGATAACCTTGACATGCATATTGGAGTGTACTGTATAGGACTAATAAAACTAGTCTCAATCGTATCGGAGTTTCATTTGTATTTAATAGCCTGTCACATATGCATATTTAGTGACATGACACTATTTTAATGAAGAGAGATGAAATGAGTTTTATGACGATGAAACTCTCTTGCCACAATTACCAACTCTCTATGAAACTATGGAATAAAACTTTGTATTGGGTGTTTCATCCATGTTTTATTTTAATCTAGATGACATGGTAGTTTTGGAAACAACGTAATGAAAACCTCCATTGAGACTGAGCTAATGTGCAGAATAGTATCGACATGCTTAGAGTTCCCGTTTCGATCTTGTTTTGTCCAAAAAAATAGAGAGGACTATTTATGCAGATCCTACACTCATAAATCCATGATATGACCTTATCTAGATCCAAGTAGATACTCCCTCCATTCTAAATTATAGTTCGTTTGACTTTTTTAACTTTAAGTATTACCACTCGTTTTATTCAAATTTTTGTATAAAATATTATATTTTTAGATGTGGCTTGATTATTTTATAGTTCACTTGACTTTTTTAACCCAAGTTTGACCACTCGTCTTATTCAAATTTTTGTATAAAATATTATATTTTTGGGTGTGGCTTGATTATTTAATAAAGAGTCTACATAAATGACTTTAATTTGACTATGTTTGCATAATTTTTTTTAAGACATGTGGTCAAATTTGAACTAAAAAAAGTTAAACGAATTATAAATTACAATAGAGAGAGTTAGGTATTATCTGATTTGGTCTAAGAGTTCTCCCGTTAATTATTAGCTACTATATTATCTATATTTGTTTGGATCCAAAAGAGTACGAGATACCTGCAAGGCCAAAATCATAACCCGTTGAACTGAAAGAAAAAAACCGTGGGGGTGCAGCAGTGCCTTCTTGGATTGATTGATTGAGCGATTCGTCGTGAGCCGGCGCGGAACGGTGCGTGTGTCTGTGGTCTCCGCGACGCGATCCAGGCTTTGTGGTGGGGGGACACGCGCGGTGATCACGGGGTGCTCTCGATTGCCGCTTTGCTGCCACTCACGACGGAATCTTCTTTTTCTCACAAGTGATTGCGGCGGGCGAAGTGGCACGATTGTTTTTGGTCTCGTGGTGCACCTTTGCTTTGTGCCCGCCATCCACTCTTGGTTTCTTGCCTGCCGCGGCCTGCATCCTGCCTGGTGGCACCGGGCACCTACTAGTATCTTATCTATCTGATTAAATGAGTAAGTACGTGTTTATCTAAACTACTAATTCACCGTCTTTTCTTTCTTAGGTCCATCAAAAAACAAACCCCGCTGATGAGTTTCTCATCCATCTACCTAGGAAAGTGTATGCAGAAGGCTGATCTCTTCAAAATCTACCATCCTGGTTTATTCTTACTCTTCTCTCTCCCTACTCACCCAGATCCAACGGCCACCATCACGATCGCTGCCTATTCCTCCTTTTCACCGAGTTTTTTCGGAAAAAAAGGAGAGCGCCACCGCGCCGCCACAGAGGGAGGAGGAGAGGGCCGCCGCCGAGATCCGCGACGGAGGAGGGCCGCGCTGGTGGAGAGCCGCACCAGTGGGGAGTCGCCGCCGCGCCCTGCGCGAGGAGGCGCCGGGCCGCTGCGCGAGGAGACGCCGGTGGCCCGCCGAGTGCGCCGAGGGGCAAGTGCCCTTTGCCGCTGCCCGCTGGTGAGGGCCGAGCCGCCGAGGGGCAACGGGCCAACGGCGACGGCGTCCGCCCGCCGCCGGGCGCCGAGAAGCGAGGGCGCGCCGCGTGCGCAACGCAGGGAGCAGGGTGCCGGGGCGGAGGCCGGAGCGCGGGAGCGGCACTGCTGCTGCTGTGCGCAGCAAGAGGCGGGAGGAAGGAGCAGGCCAGCAGCGGCGCGGGCGGGCGGCGGCGCAGCGGGAGACCGGAGGGGCGGAGGGTGGTTTGCCATGCACAGCTATCAAGACCAAATATTAAAGTGTACGAAGTTAAACTCTGCAAAAACAAATTCGTTGTTTTTAAAGTATTTTCTTAGATCAAACCGTTGCGTTAGCACGGACATTATATGTAATTCATCCATCTAAAAATGAATGCGGTTAACGCTATGTGCATTGACATGGTTTAATAGACATACTAATGTTGCCACGAACACTTCCCACGTATATGTCACTGATATGGTGGTCGAGTAACGCCACTCTAGCTATATGACATGACACGTTTGAAAACAGAGGATCAAGTGTTCTCTAAAAGTTTTCTAAGTTTTTGTGTAAATAATGAAAAACCAATTACTAATGACTTCAATGTCTTCTAGCAACGGTCTTCTTTTTTTAGAGGTTTATATATCCCAATAATCATTTGTTGAATATATGTGCAAATTTATATATAGCTATTCTAAGAATTGCGCACATATGGTTTGCCTAATTTAAATTAAAAAAACATGTATCGTTTGACTTGTTACAAATTATTTCCTATCATATTTAGTAAATATGCATCGTATCACACTTCGGTGGCAGCCATGTTTCATGGTAGATCGCGACTGCTGATCGGAATGGCTAGCTCACTCCGCTCCTGGGGGACACCGCCAATTGCCGGGCGTCTATTTATGCCGATGAACTTGTCATCTTTCTCACGACGTCGGCCAGAGACTTCGAATGCATCAAGCTATCGCTACAGCTGTTCGCGGGTGCGTCCGGGCTGACGACCAACATCGACAAGTGCACGCTAACCCCCATTGCCTGCACCGATGACGACATCGCCTTGGTGCTCCAGACTTTCCCTTGCCGCGTCGAACAATTCCCGACCAAGTATCTCGGCGCCCCTCTGTCAATCACCCGTTTGCCACGCGCAAAGAAGCAGGCAATTGTTGACACCATTGCAGCGCGGGTGCCCACGCCTGCTCAACGTGGCCGGCAGGGCGACACTGACTAAAACAACATTGTCTGCAATGCCGGTGCACGTCTCCATCTGCTGCGTCCTATCACCTTGGGTCATCCGGCATTGACAGAACTAGGCGCACCCTCCTCTGGGCGGGCGCGGAGCCAGTGGCGGCTGGGAAATGCAGGCTCGCTTGGCCAACCGTCTGCACCCCACGGGACCTTAGCGGCCTTGGTTTGCCGGACCTGCACATCCTGGGCTACGCTCTAAGGTTGCGTTGGGAATGGGCACGCCGCATGGCACCTCAGGCTACCTGGAGTCGGCTCCCAGCCAAAACTGAGCGGTAGGTGCAAGGCATGTTCGCCGCGTCCACGACGTTCTCTATTGGCAACGGTGAGTATATCCTCTTCTGGATAGACTCCTAGCACCCGGACGACCCGCTATGCAACATCACCCCACTAGTCTACCGGTCTGTGCCGTCCAGGCGACGTCGTCGGTCGGTAAAGGAGGCCCTGGAAGGCACCAACGGGGCCTGGGACGTCGTGGCTGCCACAACGGTACCTTTCATAACTCAATTCATCTGGCTATGGGCATTGCTTGAGGAGGTCCACCTCGACCAAACGGTACAGGATCGCGCGCACTGGAGATGGTCACCCGATGGGGAGTACTCCTCTTCCTCGGCATACCTAGCTTTCTTCGCCGACAGGACCTCCCTTCGTGGGGCCAAGGAGCTGTGGGCAACCAAGGCGCCGCCTAAGGTTAAGTTCTTCTTCTAGCTCTCGCTGCACGGACGGCTCTGGACGGCGGAACGGCAGAAACGCCATGGCCTACAGCAAAACGATTCCTGTGCCATATGCGACCAGCAGCCAGAACACACCGATCATCTACTTGCGGGCCGCGTATTCACCCGCGAAGTATGGCACCGCATCTTCCTATGTCTTGGCCTTACCATCCCCGGGCCACTACACTCGGATCGACTCTGTGACTGGTGGCTTCTCACAAGGATGTGCACTACACAACATCTTCGCCATGGTTTCGATGCCCTCGTCCTACTCGTCTCCTAGTGCATGGTGCATCTGGAAGGAAAGAAATCGACGGACCTTCGACAACAAGACCTGTGACCCACAAACCGTTGTGCTAAGAATTTGGGATGAGGCGGCCAACTGGACTGCGACCGGGTTCAGGTCCCTCGCGGCGCTCTCCACCCTATAGCCTCTCCCAGCCGTCGCGCCTATCTGTGGCTAATTAGTTTTATTCAGTAGCACAACCCTCTAAGCAACACCGTTCTAGCCGGCGATTTGTGTTGTGTTGTGGTCCTTTCGGATTGAGGCAGCTCGCCTTCGTCTGACAGATTGTAATCCAAACTCTACCTTCTCTTAATACGACACGTGCAACGCACGTTTTCGAAAAAAGATGGTAGACTATTCATAAACTGGGTAGCGCCGAAAATCCTAGAATAAATCCGCGTAGCGCCGAAAATCCTGCAATAAATCCAGAATAAAGTGTCGCACCCAGGATTTAAATCCTGGGTGAGAGCCCCCTAACCAATGACCTTTGTCATTGCACCGTGAACCCTTTGACATTATAAGAGAGAGGTTGAGAACGTGCCATATGTACTGAATCCCTGGAATGGCAGCGGTCAGTGGGTGACTTTAGAATCTTGATGCATTGTGATGACTGAGAGGGATTGGTCGTTGTTTCTCCTTTATAGAAAAAAACCAGTGGGGGTGGGGGGGGAGGAGAACACAAGTCAACAGGAGACTGGATTGCTGGCGTAACGGTGATCAACGCAATACGACAGACAGTGCAGGGAACCGGACGCGTCTGGATCTGGAGATGATCACCACTCACCACGAACTGGGCTGGTCTGGGCTGGGCTTTCGACTTTGAGCCTAGCGCATCCGAACGAGGAGCCCAGAGCACCGAGCAGAGTGCAGCACAAAGAACTCAATCTGCAAACGACTGGTTCACAGGTCACCTCGTCCTCGCCCGCGCCTCCCTCACCAAGAACTTGTTGCCCAGTTACATGTCTGTACTTCCTAGCCGCTCAATTTTACAGCGCAGAGCAGGAAGCATAAGCTCTCGCCTCGCTTGCCGCCTTCGCTCCTCTCTTCGTAGTAGCTCGTGTAGCTCTTGTCAAGAAACGGTTTGCTATGGCCGTTCTTGCGCTCAGGCTGGGTTTCGTGGCTCCGCCTTATCCTAGGATCAGCAGCGGCAGGTTCGCCTTTTCCCCCTCGTCCTGCCGCGCCGTCGCCAACGCCGGGGTAGGAGCACCCTCGTGCCCGATCACCGTCGACGGGGACCCGCCCACGGCCGTCTCCGCGCCCAGCCGCCGCATTGTTGCCAGTACGTACGTCAGTCGTCTAGCTAGCCCATTCATTCATTCATTCATTCATTACTGTACATTCGTACGTGTATCAAATCAAACGTCAATCTCGAGCGCAGTTGGGGATGTCCACGGTGATCTCTCCCAGACGAGAGCCGCGTTGGTGCTGGCCGGCGTCCTGAGCGTGGAATCAGAGGCCCATGTGTGGACAGGCGGACGCACGGTAAATCCCCCTTCTGCCCTCCATATATCTGCTTCAGTTCTTTAGCATTGCACGTTTCAGTGCATAAATAATATCGGTCCGTTATGCTGATACTGTACTTATTCCTCAAGTTTGCTGCTACATCCACAATAGCGACCGTTTGCACATCTTTTTATACTCTGCCTCTCAGATGTACAAATGATATGCTTCTGTCATTATAGGTACTTGTTCAAGTTGGTGACATCCTTGATCGTGGTGAAGATGAAATTGCCATACTCTCCCTGTTGAGCTCACTCAGCATGCAAGCCAAATCTCAAGGCGGTGCTGTATTTCAGGTCTGTCTATGTGACTATGTCTACCACTCTGCTACTCGCCACTAGCTCTCTGATATTCATGGACCCTGGTTTTTGGATAGGTTAACGGAAACCATGAAACCATGAATGTGGAAGGCGATTTCCGGTATGTTGATCCGGGGGGCTTTGATGAGTGCATACGCTTCCTTGACTACTTGGATGAATGTGATGGCAACTGGGATAATGCATTTCTCAACTGGGTTAATGTCTGTGAAAGACGGAAGAAAGAATGTGGAGCTCTGCCTAATGGCGACTGGCATCCTTGGGACTTCGTTAAGGTAAACAAGAATCTTGTGCTGGTCACTTCACTTGGTATGAGCACTAATTCATTTGCAGAACTGTTCTGACAAATAAAATGCACTGATGACGCTACAAATAGTCTCTGCTTCTGAAATGTTAATTGGCCTTCCAATATTGTGACAGAAGCAGAAAGGCTTTGCTGCCAGATCATCTCTTTTCAAGCGAGGTGGTCTGCTAGCTTGTGAATTGGCACGGCATCCTGTTGTCCTCAAGATCAATGACTGGATATTTTGTCACGGTGGCCTTCTTCCTCACCATGGTGAGCTACCTTACCTCCCTTTGCGTCTTGTTACCATTTGCAGTTTGCATACGTGATCTTAGTCTAAAACACAAATCGGGTTCAGGGTCAGAACCTGCCTGACAGGATCACCGTATAAACCAAATGCAGAAGAGGCTCTTGCTAGAGTCTAAGCATTATCAAGCATGAATCTTGTGCTATAACAAAATTTCAATTGCCCTAATCACAAATGTTCTTTTGAATAATACATATTGCATCAAGTGAACCTAAGTATCTCAATTAGATCTCTTCTTATTTGCAGTTGAATATGGGATTGAGCGTATGAACAGGGAAGTATCAATATGGATGAAATGTTCAGGTGAAGACAGCGATGATGAGACAGACATCCCTTTCATAGCTACCAGAGGTTATGACAGCGTGGTATGGAGCCGATTGTACTCACAAGATCCTGCCGAAAGAACACGCCGTGCTTTGATGGTAAGAAAAAAAAAACCCTAAGATGTTAAGTATATACACTTCCTCATGTATCATGGAGATGTGTGTCAGAGACCAGAAAAGCTCTTCTGAAATTCACTAGTTTTTAGACAAATGTTCATATTGGTTTCAGCTATCTTCTATTGTTGCTGAACAAACGCTAGAAGCTGTAGGAGCCAAAGGGATGGTAGTAGGGCACACACCCCAGATGCATGGAGTGAACTGGTATCCGTTTCTCTTAATCTCAATCGGTGAATTCGTATAATAAAAATCTTAACTGAGACTTATGAGATCCCAATTAAACTGATGGATAACTTAATGGTCGACTACTATTTTGTTATCAGTAAATGTGATGGCAAAGTCTGGTGTGTTGATGTGGGCATGTCCTATGGTATTCTTCACTCAAGGCCGGAGGTGAAGTCTTCTCTCTGAGATTGAAATCTCTTAGAAAAATAAGATTCCTTAAGACAATGAAAATGTGAAAGGACTTAATAACTCCCAGTAGAGCACTGTGCTGAACTGCTGATTCTCGTCAAAGATTCTATTTGTTGTTGTTTGACACTGGCACATAATGACATCATTTCTGGTAGTGAAACCTTTTTTTAAGTAAATGATTTGCTCTTTTTTCCATCTATAAAATTCCACCCATCATGAAAATCAATATGTGAATGCCCATACAGATGTTTTTCCCTTATTATGTGATGGCTCAGATTTCAGAAACAAAGCACTATTTTTGTCGTTGATGTATGACTTTTGTGATATATAGGTCCTAGAAATAGTCAATGACAGACCAAGGGTTTTGAAGAAGCGTAAAGAATTATATGATGAGATGGAAGTGTTGGACTATTTGTAAAACCTTGAGAAACTTATGTAAGCACTCTTTCATCTCAACAGCTTCATCATTCATACATGAAAAACGAAGGTTGCCATGCATGCTGCTTGTGGAGCATTTGGAATATAGACTCTCTACCAAACTTATTCTGTTGTGTTCTTGAGATGTTCTGGTAGTTATTTTGATATATGGAAGATTTCTATTCATATTCGAATGGCATTATAAAATCAGGAATATTTATTTTGCCAGAAGAAAAATTCTTAGTTGAAATAACCATGTGACTGCAGGTACATAATAGAAAACATTAATTGTCCTGGGAGCTATCGTACCAGACAATTTGGGTGGGAGTACTGGACGCAATATGCTACAGAGATATATACATATATAAAATCAGAAGGAAGGTTTTGTCACTGGTTAGTACGTTTCCTTCACTTAAGAATTTGTACATGTTTGAATCAAATTGTGCTGCACTACAAATTTTATAGGTTGCAGGCCACTACAGTATGTCTTAAGCATGTATGTTACTATGATTTTAAATATACAATTATTTCTAACAAGAACTCAAGAGCTTATTACCCACAGAAAAAAAATATCTGAAGTACTAGGATCAATTTCCTCAAGTATAAGCATTTTTCTTTATAAGAAAAAGTATTATAATATTTTTTTTCTAGGATTTTCCTAAGGCACTTTTTAAGAGCTGAAAGTAGAATATTCCCATAAACAAGATCAGTTTTAGTCACCAAACTGACAACATTTTTAAAAATTGTTACGTAGATTAGTGCTTGTAGGAAACCAGATGCAAACATGGATCAAAAGCCCAAAGCCGCATTTTCGCCAAGTCAAACCAGAGGTTTAGTGGTGCTTATTTGTATCAGCATTCAATCATTGATTGTAGCCTTATTCCGAGCTGTAGGCATCAGGAATCGTGCAAGTAGTAGAATGAGATGAAGAAGACATTAATATTCTGAGGTCTCTCATGTAATTGCTTTGTTACCAGAAAAAAATTAGATCTCTTCCTTTCATGTGTTACCGGGAACAAATTCGAAAGAAAGGTTTGTATATAATCTGGAAGCAGTACTGTAACAGCATTACAGCAAACCACAGATGAACATATCATGGACCTCATCTTTGTTTGGATCGTTTAGGGTCTGTTTAGATCCTCATGAAATCCAAAATATTTTGGGTTTTGGTTTTTCATTTTGTAAAATGGAACTAAATACCACCTAAAATATTTGGCAAAAAATGGTCCATTCCCTATTTTGGGTTTTGGACTCAAAAGGCCAAAATAACCCAAAATTTACATTGGTTTGTGTATCACCCTCACAATCCCATCATTGGAATAAAAAATAAGCCAAACTTTAGTTGAAACTAAACACCCCCTGAAATATTTTGCATTTTAGATTTTGAAATCCAAAATAGTTGGCATTTTGGATTTTGGATTTTAGGATGGAACTAAACAGGCCCTTACAAGTTCTTTTGATACATTTTATGGAATTTTGACGCTCACCCACGGTTGTCATCGTTGCTCTCGCCCCGCTCCCGCCGCCACGCTCGCTCGCCGCCACGCACTCCCGTGGTCGCTGGTCTCGCCGCCCAGGCGCCCAGCCCTCGCCCGCGAAAGCCGCCGGCACTGGCCACGCGGGCCTGCTGAGTGGCCACATAGGGAGTAGAGTACTACGTGGCTTGATTTGGATGGCAGTTAGTAGGTAGACAAAGTTTATAGACTTCGGGAAAAAAATTCATAGAAGTAGGGGTGAGAAGTGAAGAAAAGTTTAAGAGCCCACGACGCAATTTATCTCTAACATAATACACCCTTTCATTATTTTTGTGAGTTAATACTGTAACACCCTAAAATTTGAATAACCAAATTAGGCTTGAATTTGATTTCAATTTGAATTAATTTGGTTAATTTGATTTTATTTCTACCAATTGTTGTGAGCATAGAATTAATTAAATAAAACTAAAACCAATATCACTTGTTAGGGTTACAACATGTTGTGCATTGCATGCCTCTGTATTATCTCTTTTGTATTACTTGTTTGAAAAAAACTAAAAAGGTTTTCAAAAATATTTGGAAAAAGGTTTTGGAAAGCAAAAAGAAAAGGGAAGAAAAATGGAAAACACCTTCTTCTCCCTATTCTTTGTTTTGGCCCAGCCTGCAGTGCCCCCTCCTCCATTCCTCTCCCGCGTGGGCCGGCCATCTCCTCACCCTCGGCCTAGCTCGCCCCGCAGGCCCGCGTGGCCACCGCCTCCCCCTTTCTCTCTCTGACGCGCCGGGCCCGCCCGTCAGCGCCTCCTCCTACCTCCATCCGAGTCCAGAGAGGACTCTGTTCGTCAAATCACAGCCGTAACCGGCCGCGATTTCTTCGCGTGCAGGCGTATCCGTGCAGGATATCCCTCCCTAGACCCAGCTATAAATAGTCGGACCCCGCGCCGCCTTTTCTCATCCAGCCCCAGCTCTCGCCTCGCCTTGCAGCCGCAGCAGCGCCGCTCGCATCGCTCCGCCAATGCAATGCAGAGCACCGCCGCCAAAGCTTCCGCGCCGCGAATCCTGCCTCCGTGAGCACCTCCGAGCTTCGCTTCGCTTCGCCGTCGCGGAGTTGGCAATCTCCGATTTTCGCTCTTTTCCTCGCTGAACATGCCGTAACCGAGCTCGTCACCATTGCAGGAGCTCCGTCGCCGGCCGTTCACAGTCGTCCCTGAGCACCTCGAGCCCTGCTGAACACCCTGGTGAGTTTGCCTTCGCCTCCTCTTGCTCCTCGACCCGCTCCCGTGCAAAACCGAGCACCGCAGTGCCGCCATGGCTCGCGCTGCCGAGCTCCGGCCGTCCGGCCTTGGCGTCGGCCCAGCCGAGCCCCTGTTCACCCGATGGGGAATCCCCTCTGCTCCATCTCCCTTCTAATCTGGCCCGCCTAAGTCCGATCGGACGGATCAGATCCACCGATACCCCTTCGCGGGTTTATTTGCTAAAGAGACCCTCGATTTCTTCCTTTTAAACCCTCCAATTCATTAACCCGATTTTCTGATTTATTTTAATTCATTAAGTTCCACTTATTTACAGTTTTGCCACTGCTTTAAAAACCCTATAACTTGCTCGTTTTAAATCCAAATCGATCCGTTCAAGTTGCGTTAGATTCGTAATTTTATGCTCTATCCAGTAGTATAGATTTCATCTATGTTAATCACTTTTGAAAATAAAAGTTTAGATTAATTCTTTTAATGCTTTAATCTTGTATAGTAAATCTTATTTAATCTATAGTTTATTCGTTTTAAATCTGTTTAGCGTGAATTTCGCATCTTTGTGATCGTAGCATAGTATAAATCTGTTTTAAAACCTTTTCATAATCTTTTTATTGTTTTGGTGTAATGTTCTAATTATATCTTGGTTGCTTCGTGTATGATTGTTCGGATGATTGCGTGGTGATGTTGATCGAGTACAGTCGGTGAGTTTTTCGGTGATCAGGAGTTCTTTGTAGCAAATCAGGACCACCAGGAGCTTTGTGATCAAGGCAAGTATAACATGAGACCATCCTTGTTATCTATTCACCATAATTCATCTAGTCATATTGCATGTGTCTTAATTTGATTCCTACTTAAATCTATACCATAGCTTGTTATCCATTTCCTTGTCACCAATGGGATCTATGCATATGGGTAGCTTTGCTATGCTTTATATGAAGGAATCTGGAATTGAATCTGGACTAATGGATATATGCAACAATGATTAAAATTGGATTTTATAGCGACATGGAATAGGACCCCACTGTAGGGCAAAAACTAGGACTTAAATGCAACCATGAGTGTTATATGACTCTGGATTTAGTCAAGTATGAAGATTCGTACTGGCATGTTGGTAGTTCGTGAAAGGCACCATTGCCGAGTTGGTTGTAGGGCATGGCCTAGGGTGGATACCGTTTCGAAAGGTACCATCGAGTAGGGGCTTTACATACCCCTTGCCCTTGGGTCCGTAGGGTCTGTCGACATGTTGGAAAGACTTTTGAAAGATTTCGTTGTGTACCCTGCCAACCTTCCTTGGAAGTGGGTTAAGAGGTTGATCACCTCGGACGAAAGGGCAACACGGCTTGTGGGTAAAGTACGTAACCTCTGCAGAGTGTAAATCTATTATGATAGCCGTGCTCACGGTCACGGGGGGCCTAGAAAACTCACAGTGTAGATGATCATGTTGTTTAATTGTTAATATTAATTATTATTCTTATCATGTGGTTATCAACTGAGTATGCATAACTAAAGCTAAGTATTGGTAAAACTTGACCAAGTTAAAAACAACCGCAGTTCCGACAGTGTCAGCCTTTGAGCTTCATAACCTCATAACCCTGTGCTACTCTTGCTGAGTACTTTAAGTGCTCACTCTTACTTTATCAACCTCATCAGATGGCTATGAAGACTACCGTGAAGAGTACTAGGCTAGTGGTCAACTAGTTGGCGTTCCCTGTGAAGTGGAGCTTCGTCGCGAGAGTTATCTATTTATTTCCGCTGTTATATTTAAGAATATTATTCGTTAGGTAATAAGCACTCAGTGATGGTACTATTTAAAGATTTGACGGCTTATGTGTGTGATTGATCTCTGGGCGCATATGAGTTATTCGCATTCAATTTTATTCTTAAAATTGGGTGTGACAAATACACCCTTTCACTGTGGCAAGTGACAAAGGCGCGTGGGTTAATCCCATGGACTGTATCTTCACTAATGCTTTATGGAAGAAATTGTTTAAGCGGTCTGTCATCACCCTAAGCATGAACTTGGCTACGGGCAAACAAAAAGGTGAATCAATACTTGGAAGGTTATTTGCCTTGCTTTGTGGCTGAAAACATGTTTGTTACTGTACGTTAACACTTAGAACGAGCTAACACAAGGCGGACAGGAAGCATTCGGACAGAAAATTCAGGACGGGCAATGGGGTCTATGTCAAATTGAAGCACTACATCTCAGACTGAGTGACAGGGCTAATCACAAACTTTCCGGTATTTTGGTCCATTTCAGGTGTTTAAACAAGATTGGCAAGGTGGCGTACTGTCTGAACCTTCCTCGGTCCAGAAAGATTCATCCCGTGATCCATGTCTCGCAGTTGAATCAAGCTCTTATGCTGGCACAATTGTGTGCATCGGACATTCGGACCTGCCTACATTCCTGGAGAAGAGAAGTATGTGTCTGTTCCTGTGATGATTCTGCAGCAACTACCATATCAGAAGGGGGGCTTCTAACGCCATACAGGTTCTAGTCCAATGGTTTGATCAAGACGCGTCTATGGAAACTTGAGAGTGTCATCTCTTCCCCCATGCTCTGACATTTTTAGGGCAAGCTATCGTGGCAAATTTATTGATTTCAAATAATAGTTACACCATTAGCTAATTGTACCAAAATAGAATTTAGAGGATCTTGTTCCCAATGAATGGGATAATTGCACCAAAATAAAAGTCAGAGGATCTCGTTTCCAATGAATGAATACATCAGGACAAAGATACTTAAGAGTTTACAAGAGAAAATATGCACTAGTTTATTGGTTTCCCTTGGACAACAATCAAACTTCATAGATAGCAGATGCAACACCAAATTTGTCGTCCACCTTTATAATTTCCACCACTTTTAAAAAGTCTGATTGAATAATAAGTCTTGGGCATCCTATCTGACCATCTCTTCGAGCATATGCTTCGGCCACTGAAGTAGTATCAACCTTTGGAATGCCACACCTTCTTGCAAAAAGAAAGACCCTATTGTCTTTTTTTAGAGAACGTGCAGTCCCACACGTATTTCATTAAGAAGAAGAGATTGTTTACGACAAACCACGGTAATCGAAGGATTACCAGACAAAGCCGCAAAAGCGGAGAAACGACCAAATAGCTAAACACCACGCGCTTGTGTATTACATGGAAACTAGGGGGGAGCTTCTAACCAGTTAGCACAGAGGGCTAACGCCTGGCCAGGATCTCCGAGAGGTGCCTGAAGCCTGCCGCTGCCCAGAGCACTGCCTCCTCCATAATGTCCTCAGTAAGTTGTAACGGTGTCCGCTCAAAGGTTCTTGAGTTCCTTTCTTTCTAGAGTCTCCAGCCGATCAAGAGGAACAGTGAGTCGAAAGCCTTGCGCAAGCCACCGGGTAGTCTCTTCCTTGTTTTTAGCCACCAGTGCATGAAAGGTTCCTCGAGGACATCAACCGCAGTGTCGAGGTGATGAAGACGCAGACATCGAGACCATACCTCCCGAGAGAAGACGCAGCCGAGGAGAATATGATCCATGGTTTCATCCTGTTGGCTGCAGAACACACAGAGCGCGTCCTCCTGCAGACCATGGCGCCAGCGGCGATGCACAGTCCAAAACCGGCCATGCATGGCCAACCAAAAGAAGAACCTAACCCGCGGCGGAGCCTGTGTCTTCCAAAGAGTATTTGCCCCAAGAGGTGAAGAGCAGCCGAAGAACATTGCCCCGTACACCGACGAGGCCGAATACTGTTGGTCCGTAGTGAGGCTCCAGGCGAAGATGTCCGGTGAACCCGGCGCAAGAGCGATCAACTGTAGCTTCTCGGAGAGGATGACGAACTCCGCTATGAGCCGCCAAGAGTGTGCACCCGCGATGTGGTGGACCCATGCCGAGTCCAACATCGTAGCAGCGAACGTTGCTCGCCTTCTTCTCTTGGGCACCGCCGCAAAGATAGTCGGGGCGAAATCCCGGATGCACTGGCCATCAAGCCAAGGGTCCTCCCAGAAGAGAGTGGACTCCCCGTCCCCCACTGTGACCCTGGTAGCCGCCTGGAAGAAACTTCTCAAGACCCGATCGTCTTTCTTCGGAAGTCCTTGCCAGGCTCTGTTCTGGTCGACCCGGTGCAGCCAGAGCCACCTCAGGCGTAGCGCTATTCCAGTTCTTGACAGATCGGCGACCCCCGGGCCGCCCAGGTGAGTGGGGCGGCAAACGGACCTCCAAGCTAGTCTGCACTTCCCACCCGCCGCCTGGGTGTCTCCGCACCATAAGAAGTCATGTCTTAGCTTGTCAATACGTTCAATGGCCCATGCAGAGAGGCCCATCGTGGTGGCTGTGTGAACCGGTATCGCCGATAGGGTGGCCTTGACCAACGTGGATCGTCCCGCGAAGTTGAGCAGATTTCCCTTCCAGCGTGGTATGCGCGCGGCGATAGAGTCAATGATAGCTTGCTCATCGGTCCTCCTTAGCTTGAAGATGGACAGCGGTATCCCGAGGTACCGACGCGGGAATGCCTCAACCCGACAGGCGAGGATGGAGTTGACCCGTTCCATCTCAACCTCTCCGCAGTGCATGGGGGTGACAACACTTTTGTCCATGTTAGCAAATAGCCCCGAAGCTTGGCCGAAAAGACAGAGGACCTCACAAGACATTTTGCCCTTGTGCCAGTTTATTTTTGCCCGATGTTTTTTGTGTGTGATCTATATAGGCCTCTAATTCTATTTTTTTTCTTTTAATATATAGTGATACACAACTTTTCTACATGTTCAAGAAAAAAAAGAGTCAAAATTTGAGGAACTCATTCTGTTAGCTGAGCAAATATTCATTTGTGCATTTTTCGTCATGGTTTTAAATCGTCGGCTAAGATAATTTAGGGGCAGAGCTGTGTAGTTATAGTGTTTAGCGGGCTATAGCCGGCTATAGCGGGCTAAATGCAATAGCGGCTGCCCTTCCTAGCTATAGCCGGCTATTTAAAACCTTGTGTCTCATGTCTAGATGTTCTAATATTTGTACAACTCCCTGACACTAGAAAAGAGGATGATGGCGAACTGATCCTTGATTTTATACGGGTGCTCACATTTTTTTGGATTTATTTTAGAATTTAACGACGCTATGTTTTAGTGGTAGGCGACGTCCCCATCGACGATGAAACACCTGTGGTGACTTCGTGAATTTCAAGATATGCCGGCTCAGTCTCGGACGTCGTCGTTGTCCTGTATAATTCTAAAAAAAAAGAAAAGGGCACAGTAATGCTCTTACATTCCATTGTGCATAATGGACATTGGGTACTAGTGATAATATGCCAAATACCAAAATGTGCTTGCATGGGACCAATTGTTAAAGAAAGTTGCTGGCTCTCCGACAGGCATTTTATGCTTTTCAACTAAATACTTAGGCTTGCCGTTAACATCAAAATGCCTAAGGCGAGGGGATTCCGGCCTCTAGTAGACAAAGCGATTAGCAAGCTCACTCTTTGGAACGACCGCCTAATTAACCTAGCAAGCCGCTTAACTTTTGTTAAAGTAGTCCTTAGCTTGCAAGCAGTCTACTTCCTCATATCCCTCCGTGCCCCAAAAGAGACATTAAAAGACATCAATCGGCAAAGAAAGAAATTCGTGTGGCAAGGCACTGAGACGCTAACGGGAGGAGGAAGCAAGGTTAATTGGCCGAGGTGTGCTAGACCCAAATGCTATGGAGGCTTGGGCATCCTCCACCTTGGGAAATTTGCAAGGGCCCTATGATTGCGATGGTTGTGGCTACAATGGTCAACAAATAATGATGGTATGATTGTAGCCCCATGTAACAAGACTGTCAAGCTTCTTTTTGCGGTGTCCACAATGCTGACAATTGGAGATGGGAACGGAGCATGCTTTTGGACAAAAGCTTGGCTAAACGGCCAATGACCATGTGACGTAGCGCCGCACCTCGTCTCCATTTCAAGAAGGAAAAACATAACCCTCTAGGCCCTTCTTGATAATAACTGGATCCGCGATATTAACCTACAACATCACAGTTTCTACCCAACACTTAACTGAGTACACACATCTATGGCGAGAAACCAAACGCATAATTCTAAGAGCGGACACAATAGACGACCTTGCTTGAAAATTTGAGAAAAAAAGCAAATACTCAACATCCTCTGCTTACCATGCCTAGTTCATTGGCGCAAGCTACAACAACTTTGAAGCGCTCATCTGGAAACCTTGAGCACCACCTAAATGTAAATTTTTCAGCTATCTTATGATTCAAAACTGAGTATGGACCACCGATAGACTGAAAGCTCACAGTGGCCAAATCAAGGAACCTACACACTATGTAGGCTTAATGTGGAGACATGCCTGCACCTTTGCAGGGATTGCAGGTTCACGAAGCGATTATGGAGAGAAATCGACACCTGAACACAAAACTACGACTTGAATCCGAGTGCATGGCCCCTAATTGAGACGCTTGAGAAGTAGTGGACGACAATGTCACTTGAACCGGGTATGAGTAGGAAAGGCCTATGCTCCCTCATCATAATAGTATACTGGAAAATATGAAAGGAAAGAAATGCCAGAGTTTTTTTAGCGTGGAGAGTCCACAAATTTTACGGTGCTTCAGAAAATTAAAGACGAGGAGGTTATGGATCTTGGCGGGAGCAAAGAACTTTTCTACATTCATCATGACGCTGCTTTTCTACTTTGGGAGGTGCCCCTTCCATCTTTTAGCTATACAACGATTGGTTTATTCTTGTTACTGTTATATTGAGCCTTTGGCTGAGGATGTATAGTGCTTTTCTGGGCAATCTCCCCCTTCATTAAAAAAAAGTATTTGGCCTCAGAATGGGTTGCATAACTGGTTTTCTTATATAACCGGAGAGTGGAGAGACAGAGGAGGAGGACAAGCAACATGACATATGTAAACATCTATACTGAATTCTAATCTGTCCTCTGCCTTCCTAATTCCTATCTGTTCTTACTGTGTTCTATCGATCCCCAGTCTCCACTCTCTTATCTATCTTCCCCTAGCTACCAGACTGCTGTGACACACGTATAGAGTTACAGAAGCCTGCCAGCTGTCGAAAGAGATGGCTTAGATGGAAGAATTTGTTCGAAAAAAGTTGGAAAAATTTGACGGACAGGCCTATATAGATTGTCAGCCGCGACGTTCAGCATGCGGTGCATCCAAATTCCAATCACGCACGCGGTATCCATGCGCAGCCGGTGCAAGGTACCCAACCTGATCCCCAACTTTTTCCGCAGTCAATAGTGAGAAACTTTTCCGCCGTCCAAACTACTACCCTTTCTGCTTTTTGATTGATCCATTGGGCATCTTCTCAAATACAGCTGAAAACGTAGCGTGAATGTCTGTCCTAGCTTCACCATGGATTTCTGCGCAGACGGTCGTGCCGATGCAGCGACAGGCTTCATCGGAGGGCGGCAAGCAGATAGGCCGCATCGGCGGCGAAGAGAGGCAGACAGGGCAGCAGCTTTGCCATACGTGTCCAAACATATAGGAGGGATAAAGAAAAAAATGCCCAAACATAGAAGGGATAAAGGATCCTGGATGGTCTAGAGCATCTTCAAAACTTTTTTTAAAATAAATTTTCTAAATTGTTATTTAGAGAGTGATTTGACTAAAAATCATTTTATATGTTATTGCGCCCTCTAATAGCGAGAAATACGAAATAAAAAATATCTATATTTAGAGATGCAATTAAAAAGGTTGGTGGATGGTATAAATTTAAAAGGATATAAAGAGTCTTTTAGAGATACTTTAATTAATACTTTTAAACATAGATATTCTAAATTCAGCCGATTAATAATATGTTCAAAAGGTTCAAAAGCGAAATGAGCGTAGCTAAGCTGGTTGGGTTCCTTGTGTTGGAACCTACCCACTTGGGTTTAAATTTCTGATTTGACATAGGTGCTCATATTTTCTGGATTTATTTCAGAATTTAATGACGCTATTTTTTCAGTGGTGACCTATGTAATCTCGAAATAGTATGCTTGAGAGATTACATAATCTGGGGTGTTTGCCCGTTGATCCTATATTAATTCTATTTCAATATATATTTAGGTGTGGATTATCTCCGGTGATAGTTAAAAAAAACACTTATCTTGTTAGTTGATCTTGCTGAAAAGGAAGCCAATAGCATCGAGGGTACAGTAGTATTTGCTTTTGAGATACAATATATATAGCTCGCATCATGTGGAAACGACGTTAGTTAATTTACCTGTTATATAAGCAGTTGAGTGGATTCTCCATCTCACACAACGGCAGGTAAAATGGTGCTTTTAACTCCAAGAGGCAAGATGACACACGTATAACGATAAATTTGATGAAACGGGGCGCGGATTCCATGGACAAACTGCGAGCAAAAGAACAATGTCCAACAAATTAGAATATCATCGCATTATATATATATACTTCATGAAGTGGATACTAAATAGCCTCGACGGCCAAGGAGGCGAGGACGAAAAGCAGAGTGTTTGATGTTAAGAGGAGATATTTTGCGTCAATTGAAATCGACGTTGGCTAATTTACCTGCTGTTAAGCGTCCCAGAATTGGTAACTTCCTTTGTTTTAAAATAAGTGTCGTTCTTTTTTCTGGAGAAGTCAAACACTTTTAATTTTAACTAAATATATAAAAATATTAAACAATTATAATACTTAACTAGTATGGTTAGATATATCATTTAATTTATTTTTATAGTAAGCTTATTTATTAGAGATACAAATATTTTTAATATTTGTTACATATCTATAGTTAAGCTTTAAAAGACTTGACCGGTATGGATACTACAATGAAACTTATTTTAGGACTGAGGGACTGCATTCTACGTATTTTACAGTCTTTTACAGAAGAACACGTATGATAATGCTTTTGAATCCAAAGAAATCAGATATATGATCATAAATTTGAGAAAATAGAGCAACTGGATTCCAAGGACAATAACACCATGCTACCAAAGGAAAAGTGGTAAAATGTGGCATTCCTACCCTATTTTGAAGTTAATTCTCATTTTGTATCATTTTATACCATTGTATTTTTATCGTGTTTAGAAATTGAAAATCTAACAACGACTTGGAGTTCAAATGACTATGATCCAAACCCTTGATCGACTCATGACTCATCTCCAATCTACACATTGACACAAAAATCGATTATTTAGGTTGGTGACATTGGACCCACTTGTGCTTTATTTCATACTCACTCATATTAAAAGGTTAGAGCATCTCCAACGGTTTTGCAAATGGGCTTTGCATTCTTGTTTTTGCAAAAAAAATCTAAAAACTCCTATCCAACGGTTTGACAAATAGACTTTGCATTTTTGTTAACTTGACAATTTCCTAGGAAGGATTGACATATATGCCTAGCGGATCGCGCTTGGCATTTTCCGCGCTCGATCAATTTTGGTAATCGCCGCAACAATTTCCACAATTTTGATAATTGTCAAGTCAATTTTGTTAATTGTCAAGTCAGTTTTGCCAAACCGTTGAAGATTGACTCTTTTTATCTTTGTCATATTTATTTGGGAGTTAGCAAACTCTCAAATTTGTCAATTAAAATATGCAAAACCGTTGGAGATGCTCTTAGTGGTGGTTAGTAAAATGGTAAAGACTTTAAGTCACACACGGCCCTATACACGCACACGACCTCTCTTATGCTTTCATGCGTGTCTTCAATCTTTGATTCCCGTCTCTCTCTCTCTCTCCACAGCAACCGGGGACCGGTGATCTCCATCCATGTGATCTCATCACGTCGGTACCTCACCGCTTCCCCATGCCTGCACCAAACTCCTCCGCACCCCTACCCCTACCCCGTTGGCCATAGAGGATTCGCTAGAGATCGGGACCGCCACCCCTAACCTACGCTAGGTGTTCGTCGGGCCCTTGGTCGCTCACCGGCAATGAGGACACACTAGGTTGGTCTGCCTCTGCCTTCCTTCCCATTGCTGCTGCGCGAAACCGAGCTCCCCAACCCTAACTTATGCTATTTGCTATCTATCTCTCGGATCAACGCATTTGTCAGTCTGGCATCGTCGCAACCAAGGCCCTGCGATGATGCGACCCGTTCATCCCGCCGGACCATGCCGCGTCTGCCCTTCCCGACGACAACGACAACACAACCACCTCCACGTGACCGTCTGTTGAGGCCCAACCCAGCCAACCAGACGATACCCCCACCCGGCCAACTACAGAGGCGCAAAGCTTTCCCGGGCTTCATGCGGGGCTGTGCCAATGACGAGGCCACCCAACTGGCAGTCCCTTTGGCTGTCCACTGCCTCTTCCCCTGACTGCTAACAGTTGCCTCCTGGCTTTTGCGGTCCTGCCTGCTTGGGCTCGGCTGGTCCCACTCCCCGTCTTTCCTCAGTGACAGATTGACAATGAGGTGAAATGTAAGCTCAAAATCTTGTTCTATTTTTTATTTTGAATATTCATTTATTTTAATTGAGTGATTTTAGTTCTAATTTTGCTTACGATTTTCATGTTTGTTGTATATGTAATTTGTATGTTGGGTTTGTGGGCACATTGTGTCAAATGGTATTTTGGCCATTCCCTTGTAGATGCATGTAGTTGCTTGTTAAGTATTTGATTAAGATTATCAGTATTTCTCACACTAGAGAACTCAAGTCGTTAGCGGGTGTATTTCATATTCTGTGTTTGAGACCTTTTGTATGTTCAAGCAACAATATATCACTGCATAGGCAAGAATAAGGGTTCACACGGCAAATGCAGAGGACATATTGTTGTCGATAGATCATTCTTTTCCTTTTTTTTCCTACTATTATGCTGATAATTTCTGTTCACAAATTGAACTAGTCTGTTTTTTACATCATCACCTTGCCTTTGTTCGAACTATTTTTTTTTTGCAAATAAACCAGAGGTGTGGGTGGAGGTGGGGCTCTGGGTTGCAAATAAACGCAAACACTATATTTGTTTTTTCATAATATATAAATTTCATATTTAGGAAGACACTGTTTGGTTCATGTGACTTTTTAATTTCTAAGGATATATGGAAATATTGGATTGTCCAGTTCGTACTCTAAAGTAGTATGCACCTCACCCTGACCACCTTCTTCCTTGCAGTCCCCCTATCGCATACCTTGCAGTGGTGCCCTATCGCATGGCAGGAGCACATGTTGACCATAAATTTCAGGTGAATTTTCAACTGGTCCTACTTTGTTGTAGCTCATTAAGATGATTCCTTGCATGCAAATCAACTAAATGTGTGCTGCTATATTATGACATGTAGACAACTAATTTATGACACATGTTATGTTTTTCTACCTTGGAAGATACAGACCATGTACAACAGAGCAAGATGCAGACCAAGCACAGAGAAACTATGCAGATGTGTATTTTCCTAGGGACTTAGATGTATTGTGTTGTGCTCTAGAAAACTGCATATGCAAACTTAGGAGAAAATGTGTGTTCTTCTGCAATGGGATGACCAATCAAACATACGAATAAATGTGTGTTCTTCTACAATGGAATGTCCAATCAAACTTAGGAGAAAGCTTACTACACGACCTGTTTTTTGTGAATTTACATGTATACCAGTAGTACCTAAAACTATAAGTTAGGACCTAATTTTCTCTCTCATAATAACTATGGTCGGGGCCGCCACGCAAGTCGCTTAGATACATATGGCGGGAACAAATTTCTTCGGCCCGCAACAAGCCAATGTGATTAGCATCCTTACCGAATATACTATGATTATACATCTTACTATAAACTTGTTCCCTATTGGACTCTTTACATTGGGCTAACCGACCTTCAACAATTAAAATGTAACTAGACTTTTGTCAACTAACATCAGCATTATATTAGCATACATATGAATCACCATAGGCATGCCCCAAACTAGATCGTATCGGCTGTCAGCCAAAATTGTCCATTTTTTGAAGTTGTCAAAATGTAAAACAGGCTCACCATTCTGTTTCTTACATTGAAACGATCAAAAGAAATAGATGTCCTATTTGAGAGGATCATGGTCAATTCATCGAGATTCTATCTTTCCAATCATAAAAAAACACATCTATTACTTTTTTTTATCTTTTACCTCATGCTCTTACAATCCCTTATTGTGCGGCGCATATCTCGATGAAATCCGTTGGCGACCTAGGTGGGCTTGTTGACCCTAGAACACCCCAACGTGCACCTCATCGACGGGTCTTGTCGGGAGGTTCGTGGGTTCATCAGGCGGAGAACGAGCGTCTGGCCTCGTTAACTTGCTGGTCGGCCTCGCCATTAGAATCTCCCTCCGTTACATGGTAGGTCTTGTGTGGCTTCTAGACGACCTAGCCCTACTGGTGTGTGACCCTAATCGATGTGAACAATCTCATTGTTTTGGAAGCCTGTTAAGTGGAGTGGAGCGGGATTAAACGAATTAAAAACAACTAGAAAAAAACGTGAGTAAACCACCTACCAGCTCCTCTTTTCAGCCCAAGCCTAGCAGCGTCCGCATGCGGCGGCTACAGGTGCCTCGCACGACAAAAATCAGAAGGTACGGGTGGTGGCCAAAGTGTTCTCCACTATCTCGTCTCCATCGCCTTTTTCCTTTTCATACAACTGCTTCTGCTTCTGGGTCATAGAGGACAGTACAATTTTAAAATAGAACGAAGGGGGTTGTCTACATCCAGTGAGTGACGGAACCAGCAGGTGCATGGCCTATGCGGCAAAAAATAAAAAATAAAAAAAATCTGGAACTCCTATAATTTCTATGCCGTGATTTCTATAATTCCTATGCTAGGATGACGTACCAGGTTTAAATAAAAAAGAAAGTAATTTTTTTATATCTTTTTACAAAAGAGTCACTTCTACGTATTGTTGTTAAATAAATGGGCTTGGTCATATTATATTTAATAACTTGATAAATTTTAGTCTCATATTAAATATTATGTTGAAGCTGAGGGGAGGATGTCGTGTCGTGCCGTGCCGTTGCCGAGCAGTGTCGAGCACTGCCGAGCAGTGTCATGCTGAGTAGTGTCGAGCATTGCCGAGTAGTGTCGTGCAGTGCTGAGGAGCGTCGAGCCAAACCGTGTCATGTGGTCTGATGCGGTTTTATTATGTGGATTAATGGGAATCAAAGCCTGTAACACATAGAATAAACAGGGTTGATGATGAGAGTTTCTCCAATTAATGTAATTGAAAATCCGGAGTTTCTTTCCAAGATTTAAAGTCAGTCGGCATTTTTTCCTTTACACATCAATCAGATCCTCCCCATTATATAATCGATGAACCTTTTATGTCGAATAGTGGCTAGTTCTTCCCCCATCCAACCTTCTACGAGTATATAAAGTTGGAGAGCAAACCTCTGAAACCTCTGCCTCGTGGAGTCGTCTACTCGGACGTGCGGCGTAATCAGGTTTTTGGGGGGAGCGTCTTCGTGACTGCTCGCTGTCGTGCGGATCGTCTTCTTCCTGGTGTTTGTCCACGCATCAGATCGTCTTCTTCCCGGTGTCCGTCCGTGTAGACTTCTTCCGTAGCATTTCGAGGGACGACATAGCGTACACCATCCTGTATCGACTGTGGTCTACTATTTCGAGCCACTCACGATGTCGACTCGTGAGAATGGAGCCACCGGTGCCTCTATTATATATAGGTCCCTCCATAGGGTACAATTCTATTTTCCTATTTTCAATATTGTTGTTCATCATGTTGATGTATCTATCTGCTTGCAGTAGCAAAATCTCACACGCACACATATCTGTTGTCACATATATGTTATTGTTTTTCTAGATTAAATTAACATAAAAATACCTAATTATCCAACCGTTGTTAGAATAAAAACTATGATTAAATAAATATTTATACATATTTTACTGGCTATATTGGTCCTCCCTTTCTTATTTGTATGGTTCCGTTACTGTCTACATCCTAGTGTCAATTTGGATAGACAGACTAACAGTCTGTTTGGATGATCGTTTTGTGGTTGATAAGTCGGTTGATTTTTTTTTTTTGCTGTTTTATTGTGAAACAAAAACACTGTACCGTAACTGATAAGCCGAACTGATAAGCCAAATAAACAAGACATAAAGTATAGATAATAGACTAAATGCGGACTAATTAATTTTTTAGTATGTTCTGCTCATCTATTAGCCTTTGGCAGTTTTTCCTAGACAGTAATAGTACGTCCATATTTAAGCTTTCTATTTAATACCATCTAAAATATGTACTCAAGTTTAGATTAGTCCATCCAGACAGAACTTAACGGAGGAACCTTTGCTATATTCTAGTACTGTCTTTTTAAATCGATGGACTAAAGTATATAGATAATAGGCTAAATGCGGACTAACTAATTTTGACTGTACTTAGTTCATATTCAGAGTTTCTATTAAATAGCATATAAAATATGGACAACAGTTTAGATTACTCTATCCAAACATCGTAGTCCGCAAAACTTGGATACAATTTTTATGGCAACACACGATTTAAACACCGTCCTCTACTAGTACTACGTGGCTAGCTAACTGGCTAGCATGCGTCATGCGTGCAAAAAAGCAGCCGATTGTACTAATCATCTGTGGCACATTCATTAACTTCCATACTTTCCTAAAGAAATAGTTGTGCTTTCCCAAACAAATAATATGTACTTCTTTAACCACGAATAAAATGGAGATATGTGAGACCCTCAGCTACTCTACCTGACACGAGCTACTGTAGCTGACGCGGCTGTGTTATTATTTTATTTCTTTTTATTTTTCCTTTTTTTATTTTTTTATTTTTTCTATCTTTTATTTTTAGTATTCTATTTTAAATTTATAAATTATATTTAGTACTCCTCCGTCACAAATTATAAGACGTTCAAAAAATCTTAAAGAGTCAAGACATATCAAGTTTGACCAATAACTATAGAGAAAACTATAAAAATTTATGATATTAAATAGACATGTTACGAAAATATAATTGATAATGAATATAATAATATTTAGTTGACACCATAAATGTTATTATATTGGCATATAACTTTGGTTAAAGTTAGAATAGTTTAACTTTTTAAGATTCTTGAAACGTTCTTATAATTTGGAACGGAGGGAGTACTTCTTTAACCACGAATAAAATGGAGGTTTGTGAGACCCTAAGCTACTGTACCTCACACGAGCTACTGTAGCTCACGCGGCTGTGTTATTATTTTATTTCTTTTTATTTTTTCCTTTTTTAATTTTTTTAATTTTTTTAATTTTTTCTATCTTTTATTTTTAGTATTCTATTTTAAATTTATAAATTATATTTACTTATATTTTTATTTTTATCTCTAATTTCCTTTACCTTTCTTTTCACGTATCATGGATTATTTTAAAGTTTTTACTTTTTTCCAATTTATACTTTTTTATTTTAGTTTTTTTATTTTTTTATTTTTATTCATTTTTATATTTTTTTCTCTCTAATTTTTTTCTTTTCATTTTACATTTATTGCTGATGTACACAGCGAAGCGCGTATTCTATATCAATATCTTTCGATGAAAAATTAAATGTTGAATTCTCAGCCTCCTGAATACTCTAGGGACTACGTTAGCTGACACAACTTTATATTTTTATTTTACTTTATTATTTTTTGTTTACATTTTTATTTCTATTTCTTCCCTTTTTTTCTACTCCCATGGTAGGTAACGTGCTTTTTTATTTTTAAAATTTTGAAATTCTAGATTTATTCATTTAATGAGGAAATTATTACTTCTATTTTTTCTTTTTTTTCCACTAGCACTATGGCTAACGTGTTTTTCCTCATTTTAATTTTTTTAGATTCTAGATTTATATTCATTGTCAACGTAGAATGAAATGCTAGCTCTTGACACATTTTTTTACTCATATTTTCCTTTGCTTTTGTTTTCTACGTGTTATAGCCGTATGCGACGGAGCATTTGCATTGTGCTATTTTTTTCCCATCCCCGTATTATTATCTTTTTCTCATTTCTTTTTTCCTACGCACCAGAGGCGCACGCTGCGGAGCGCGTGTACTGTGCTAGTACTTTCATCCGTAGGTATTCAGCACGAGCGTTATTTGCCCAATGATTAAGAGGTTGGCTGCTATCCGGCGGTTGTTTTAGGCATAGTCATGAGAACTTGCGAAAGCCAATTCCTATTTTGCACTTAAACGTACCCTAAAATTTATCGATTAAACTTGTTCAACCTAATCGTTAATTTCTAAGAGAAACCTTATCATTAATAAATAAATGATAAATTTCATCACCTCACCCGAAAAATATCTCCTGCAGCTAATATATGTTTTTTTTTCAAAATTTGGGTACCAACATCTTTGCAGTCATGAAAAAACTTAACACATATCTTTTGTAAAAATTACTATGTGCATTTTCTTTGGAATTTAGAAAGAATCTCCGAAAGTTTTCGCTGTAAACCTCTCTAAATCCTTGTTTGGAAAACCGTTCTAATAATTTTTTTGGAGAACCATTCTTTTGAGATTCGCTCTCTTTGGTGAGTGAGAAACTAGAAGCAGAGATCGAAATATTTGGATACCTAATTGAACAAACTATTTGATTGGATCTTTTCACTAAAATCTCTTCCTATCAATAGGAAATAATGAATGTAGAGTCTCTTGGAGTTCCTCTAAGTCTCTCAACATATAATTTTCTCAGAAAAAGTCTACTTAACTCTCTCACTTATTTAGCATGGTCTACTTCACCCCTCAACTATGAGACCATCTATTTTACCTCCCGAACTTTCAAAAACCGATCAAATTACACCCCATGCGGTTTTGGAAGATAGTTTTGCTACAATAATGGCGGTTTTGCTACTGTGACAATGGTTTTGTTTTTTTATTTGTTTCCGCTAAATCTCTGAAAATCATAGTAAATCACAGAAAAATCATAAAATAGAAAATCTAATTTCGTTGGATTCCACGTGAGTATATTTATATAATGAATATATAATATGGTATACTTTATTACAAAATTTTTGTAGCTTTAGATTAACTAATATATCCAATTTTGTCTGTAATTAATTGAAATAATTCATAGATGCAACTTATATGGTCCAATTATGGTGAAATTTTTATGGTGAGCTAGTTATTGTATGCTTGAACAGTAAAATTTTTCATACTCATTGGACCATATTTAACTTAGTCATCGATAAAACATAAATTTAACATAGAAAAATCTAATTTAATGCTTGTTCAATTTATGTTTTATCTATAACTAAGTTGTACATGGTCCAATGAGTATGATTTTTTTATTATAGTTCAAGCATACAATAATTAGGTCACCATAAAAGGTTCACCATAATTGAACCATAGAAGTTGTAGCTATAAATTATTCTAATTAATTACAGATAAAATTAGATTTTATAATTAATCTAAATCTATATCAAAAAATTTATACTAAAGCACACGTATCATATCATATGTTCACTGTGTAGATCTACTCATGTGGAGTGTAACAAAATTAGATTTTCTATTTTATGATTTTTATATGATTTACTATAATTTTCAAAGATTTAGCGGAAATAGATAAAAGAAAAAGACAAAACACCGTAGCAAAACCATCATTACTGTAGCAAAGCCATCGTCCAAAACGGGTGTAACTTGATTGATATTGGAAAGTTCGGGGAGTAAAATAGACGGTTTTATAGTTGAAGGGGGTGAAGTAGACCATCTTAGATAGGTTGGGAGGTTAAGTAGGTTTTTTCCTAATTTTTACTAAAGATACGTAAAGATAGAAAATTTGTTTTTATGGATTTGTTCTACACACTTCATAGAGTGCAGCGCCTGAAAACATAGAACCAAATGATAACTAGAAGAAAGAAATCACGGAAGAAAAAGCTCAAAGCCATCTAATGAACGAGAATCATTGTCTTATATCTTACTAGTATATTTGACCATACTAACACTATCGGTTATATTAAGTCCAAATTTAATTCTACCAAATTTGAAATACTTCATTAAGATTTAGTCAAAAGCATAATTATGTGGCTCCAAAACAAAAATTAGAGCAATGCAAGTTTAAAAGACATCGATGTATTTCAATCTCATTTCATAAAACATTATATATGACAAAAGTTGTTGAAATATATTATCCTCACTCCAAAGCAAAATTGTTAATCTTTATGCTATAAAATTTGTTGTCACAAATACTTCTTAGTTGAGAAAATTAAATGAGTGAATATTAGGATATGAATATTAGACAAAAGGGATGGAAGACCTTCATCTTTTTCCTTGCCCTACTCACACCTTCCATTGACGGCCCCGACAGCGTCATAGTCGGGGGACAAGTGTAGCCGGAGGGCCTCATGCAGGCGAGGATCATCCATAGCCACAGTGAGCGAACAAGTCGGCCCGGCCACCTCCACCAGCGACGCGTTGATCTGACCACTGACATCGTGCGCACGAGTGGATCTGGGCTTCCCTAGCCTGCCGCAGGTTCTACCACCATCGTTGCCCATGCCGTCGATGTACTTGCTCCTATCCTGGCCACCATTTTATGTGAGAATTTTTTTATGTGTCAATAAAATAGATTATAAAAAACAATATAAAAGAAGACACATGGTATTACTTTGTAAATTAGAGCATGCCACAATGTGTTTGGTAAATGCTTTTCAGCTCTAGAACAAAACAGGGTAAAGACTTAATTCCAATGATGTCAGACATTCAAAAGAACCTTGTAAGAGAGTTTCCTTTTTCTTATTATTGTCAACTCTCACATAGAATTATAAATAGGTTGTCCAGTGCTTCTTATAATCACGAAATCACCGAACATGTCTAAGTTCCAACTGACCTTTACGAAACTATCCTCTCGGACATGTAAATCAAACAAGCAAAAAGGTAAATTCAGGTTTGTTGACCAGCACGGTTTGACACAATAAAGCTGTTGAAAATCTGAACCGATAATAAGCCCTCATTGACCATTGGCAACAAAATTGATAGGAGAGACGACATAACACCACTGCATCAGACATTTGAGTAAAGTTTCATTGCAAAATGAGATCTGAATAAGCTGTAGAGCACCAGGATCACGTCGCACGCACGCACGCACCTCACTTGGCCGCCTTCGCTAGCTTCGCCTCGATGCACTCGCAGTAGATGATTTAGGCGAACTCGTACGCCAAGTTGGTGAGCGTGACTTCCTACAGGTCCTCGGTGGCCGTGGTCGTGGCGTCATTGGAGAACGCGGAACCCCTCACAAAGGCGTCACGCACGGCGGTCTCGCAGCACAGGATGGTCATCACGCCCGCCACGATCACCTCCTCGGTGCCCGCCCTCCGCAGTGTTTCCTCCAGCCCCGTCCCCACGGCGAAGGCCACTACTACATAAAACTTAACCGAGGCAGTCGTTTTCCTTTTTTGGAGGCGGGCAAAGACAACCGCCTCCAATGGAAGGCCTCGATAAATGTCGGATTAATGGAGGAGGTTCTTTTGCTCGCCTCTGTTAATCGATTAAAAAAAAGAAAAAAATCCCGCACGGGCCTGGATCTGGGCCATGGGCCGCGCCGCCACCCAAATCCAGATCTCGCCAGCCGCTATCGCAGCACGCCGCTGCCGCCGCTGCGCCGGTGGAGAGGGA
>CM039124.1:27042539-27075737 GCA_022036555.1 Microstegium vimineum | reverse complement strand
TTTTCTAGATTAAATTAACATAAAAATACCTAATTATCCAACCGTTGTTAGAATAAAAACTATGATTAAATAAATATTTATACATATTTTACTGGCTATATTGGTCCTCCCTTTCTTATTTGTATGGTTCCGTTACTGTCTACATCCTAGTGTCAATTTGGATAGACAGACTAACAGTCTGTTTGGATGATCGTTTTGTGGTTGATAAGTCGGTTGATTTTTTTTTTTTGCTGTTTTATTGTGAAACAAAAACACTGTACCGTAACTGATAAGCCGAACTGATAAGCCAAATAAACAAGACATAAAGTATAGATAATAGACTAAATGCGGACTAATTAATTTTTTAGTATGTTCTGCTCATCTATTAGCCTTTGGCAGTTTTTCCTAGACAGTAATAGTACGTCCATATTTAAGCTTTCTATTTAATACCATCTAAAATATGTACTCAAGTTTAGATTAGTCCATCCAGACAGAACTTAACGGAGGAACCTTTGCTATATTCTAGTACTGTCTTTTTAAATCGATGGACTAAAGTATATAGATAATAGGCTAAATGCGGACTAACTAATTTTGACTGTACTTAGTTCATATTCAGAGTTTCTATTAAATAGCATATAAAATATGGACAACAGTTTAGATTACTCTATCCAAACATCGTAGTCCGCAAAACTTGGATACAATTTTTATGGCAACACACGATTTAAACACCGTCCTCTACTAGTACTACGTGGCTAGCTAACTGGCTAGCATGCGTCATGCGTGCAAAAAAGCAGCCGATTGTACTAATCATCTGTGGCACATTCATTAACTTCCATACTTTCCTAAAGAAATAGTTGTGCTTTCCCAAACAAATAATATGTACTTCTTTAACCACGAATAAAATGGAGATATGTGAGACCCTCAGCTACTCTACCTGACACGAGCTACTGTAGCTGACGCGGCTGTGTTATTATTTTATTTCTTTTTATTTTTCCTTTTTTTATTTTTTTATTTTTTCTATCTTTTATTTTTAGTATTCTATTTTAAATTTATAAATTATATTTAGTACTCCCTCCGTCACAAATTATAAGACGTTCAAAAAATCTTAAAGAGTCAAGACATATCAAGTTTGACCAATAACTATAGAGAAAACTATAAAAATTTATGATATTAAATAGACATGTTACGAAAATATAATTGATAATGAATATAATAATATTTAGTTGACACCATAAATGTTATTATATTGGCATATAACTTTGGTTAAAGTTAGAATAGTTTAACTTTTTAAGATTCTTGAAACGTTCTTATAATTTGGAACGGAGGGAGTACTTCTTTAACCACGAATAAAATGGAGGTTTGTGAGACCCTAAGCTACTGTACCTCACACGAGCTACTGTAGCTCACGCGGCTGTGTTATTATTTTATTTCTTTTTATTTTTTCCTTTTTTAATTTTTTTAATTTTTTTAATTTTTTCTATCTTTTATTTTTAGTATTCTATTTTAAATTTATAAATTATATTTACTTATATTTTTATTTTTATCTCTAATTTCCTTTACCTTTCTTTTCACGTATCATGGATTATTTTAAAGTTTTTACTTTTTTCCAATTTATACTTTTTTATTTTAGTTTTTTTATTTTTTTATTTTTATTCATTTTTATATTTTTTTCTCTCTAATTTTTTTCTTTTCATTTTACATTTATTGCTGATGTACACAGCGAAGCGCGTATTCTATATCAATATCTTTCGATGAAAAATTAAATGTTGAATTCTCAGCCTCCTGAATACTCTAGGGACTACGTTAGCTGACACAACTTTATATTTTTATTTTACTTTATTATTTTTTGTTTACATTTTTATTTCTATTTCTTCCCTTTTTTTCTACTCCCATGGTAGGTAACGTGCTTTTTTATTTTTAAAATTTTGAAATTCTAGATTTATTCATTTAATGAGGAAATTATTACTTCTATTTTTTCTTTTTTTTCCACTAGCACTATGGCTAACGTGTTTTTCCTCATTTTAATTTTTTTAGATTCTAGATTTATATTCATTGTCAACGTAGAATGAAATGCTAGCTCTTGACACATTTTTTTACTCATATTTTCCTTTGCTTTTGTTTTCTACGTGTTATAGCCGTATGCGACGGAGCATTTGCATTGTGCTATTTTTTTCCCATCCCCGTATTATTATCTTTTTCTCATTTCTTTTTTCCTACGCACCAGAGGCGCACGCTGCGGAGCGCGTGTACTGTGCTAGTACTTTCATCCGTAGGTATTCAGCACGAGCGTTATTTGCCCAATGATTAAGAGGTTGGCTGCTATCCGGCGGTTGTTTTAGGCATAGTCATGAGAACTTGCGAAAGCCAATTCCTATTTTGCACTTAAACGTACCCTAAAATTTATCGATTAAACTTGTTCAACCTAATCGTTAATTTCTAAGAGAAACCTTATCATTAATAAATAAATGATAAATTTCATCACCTCACCCGAAAAATATCTCCTGCAGCTAATATATGTTTTTTTTTCAAAATTTGGGTACCAACATCTTTGCAGTCATGAAAAAACTTAACACATATCTTTTGTAAAAATTACTATGTGCATTTTCTTTGGAATTTAGAAAGAATCTCCGAAAGTTTTCGCTGTAAACCTCTCTAAATCCTTGTTTGGAAAACCGTTCTAATAATTTTTTTGGAGAACCATTCTTTTGAGATTCGCTCTCTTTGGTGAGTGAGAAACTAGAAGCAGAGATCGAAATATTTGGATACCTAATTGAACAAACTATTTGATTGGATCTTTTCACTAAAATCTCTTCCTATCAATAGGAAATAATGAATGTAGAGTCTCTTGGAGTTCCTCTAAGTCTCTCAACATATAATTTTCTCAGAAAAAGTCTACTTAACTCTCTCACTTATTTAGCATGGTCTACTTCACCCCTCAACTATGAGACCATCTATTTTACCTCCCGAACTTTCAAAAACCGATCAAATTACACCCCCATGCGGTTTTGGAAGATAGTTTTGCTACAATAATGGCGGTTTTGCTACTGTGACAATGGTTTTGTTTTTTTATTTGTTTCCGCTAAATCTCTGAAAATCATAGTAAATCACAGAAAAATCATAAAATAGAAAATCTAATTTCGTTGGATTCACGTGAGTATATTTATATAATGAATATATAATATGGTATACTTTATTACAAAATTTTTGTAGCTTTAGATTAACTAATATATCCAATTTTGTCTGTAATTAATTGAAATAATTCATAGATGCAACTTATATGGTCCAATTATGGTGAAATTTTTATGGTGAGCTAGTTATTGTATGCTTGAACAGTAAAATTTTTCATACTCATTGGACCATATTTAACTTAGTCATCGATAAAACATAAATTTAACATAGAAAAATCTAATTTAATGCTTGTTCAATTTATGTTTTATCTATAACTAAGTTGTACATGGTCCAATGAGTATGATTTTTTTATTATAGTTCAAGCATACAATAATTAGGTCACCATAAAAGGTTCACCATAATTGAACCATAGAAGTTGTAGCTATAAATTATTCTAATTAATTACAGATAAAATTAGATTTTATAATTAATCTAAATCTATATCAAAAAATTTATACTAAAGCACACGTATCATATCATATGTTCACTGTGTAGATCTACTCATGTGGAGTGTAACAAAATTAGATTTTCTATTTTATGATTTTTATATGATTTACTATAATTTTCAAAGATTTAGCGGAAATAGATAAAAGAAAAAGACAAAACACCGTAGCAAAACCATCATTACTGTAGCAAAGCCATCGTCCAAAACGGGTGTAACTTGATTGATATTGGAAAGTTCGGGGAGTAAAATAGACGGTTTTATAGTTGAAGGGGGTGAAGTAGACCATCTTAGATAGGTTGGGAGGTTAAGTAGGTTTTTTCCTAATTTTTACTAAAGATACGTAAAGATAGAAAATTTGTTTTTATGGATTTGTTCTACACACTTCATAGAGTGCAGCGCCTGAAAACATAGAACCAAATGATAACTAGAAGAAAGAAATCACGGAAGAAAAAGCTCAAAGCCATCTAATGAACGAGAATCATTGTCTTATATCTTACTAGTATATTTGACCATACTAACACTATCGGTTATATTAAGTCCAAATTTAATTCTACCAAATTTGAAATACTTCATTAAGATTTAGTCAAAAGCATAATTATGTGGCTCCAAAACAAAAATTAGAGCAATGCAAGTTTAAAAGACATCGATGTATTTCAATCTCATTTCATAAAACATTATATATGACAAAAGTTGTTGAAATATATTATCCTCACTCCAAAGCAAAATTGTTAATCTTTATGCTATAAAATTTGTTGTCACAAATACTTCTTAGTTGAGAAAATTAAATGAGTGAATATTAGGATATGAATATTAGACAAAAGGGATGGAAGACCTTCATCTTTTTCCTTGCCCTACTCACACCTTCCATTGACGGCCCCGACAGCGTCATAGTCGGGGGACAAGTGTAGCCGGAGGGCCTCATGCAGGCGAGGATCATCCATAGCCACAGTGAGCGAACAAGTCGGCCCGGCCACCTCCACCAGCGACGCGTTGATCTGACCACTGACATCGTGCGCACGAGTGGATCTGGGCTTCCCTAGCCTGCCGCAGGTTCTACCACCATCGTTGCCCATGCCGTCGATGTACTTGCTCCTATCCTGGCCACCATTTTATGTGAGAATTTTTTTATGTGTCAATAAAATAGATTATAAAAAACAATATAAAAGAAGACACATGGTATTACTTTGTAAATTAGAGCATGCCACAATGTGTTTGGTAAATGCTTTTCAGCTCTAGAACAAAACAGGGTAAAGACTTAATTCCAATGATGTCAGACATTCAAAAGAACCTTGTAAGAGAGTTTCCTTTTTCTTATTATTGTCAACTCTCACATAGAATTATAAATAGGTTGTCCAGTGCTTCTTATAATCACGAAATCACCGAACATGTCTAAGTTCCAACTGACCTTTACGAAACTATCCTCTCGGACATGTAAATCAAACAAGCAAAAAGGTAAATTCAGGTTTGTTGACCAGCACGGTTTGACACAATAAAGCTGTTGAAAATCTGAACCGATAATAAGCCCTCATTGACCATTGGCAACAAAATTGATAGGAGAGACGACATAACACCACTGCATCAGACATTTGAGTAAAGTTTCATTGCAAAATGAGATCTGAATAAGCTGTAGAGCACCAGGATCACGTCGCACGCACGCACGCACCTCACTTGGCCGCCTTCGCTAGCTTCGCCTCGATGCACTCGCAGTAGATGATTTAGGCGAACTCGTACGCCAAGTTGGTGAGCGTGACTTCCTACAGGTCCTCGGTGGCCGTGGTCGTGGCGTCATTGGAGAACGCGGAACCCCCTCACAAAGGCGTCACGCACGGCGGTCTCGCAGCACAGGATGGTCATCACGCCCGCCACGATCACCTCCTCGGTGCCCGCCCTCCGCAGTGTTTCCTCCAGCCCCGTCCCCACGGCGAAGGCCACTACTACATAAAACTTAACCGAGGCAGTCGTTTTCCTTTTTTGGAGGCGGGCAAAGACAACCGCCTCCAATGGAAGGCCTCGATAAATGTCGGATTAATGGAGGAGGTTCTTTTGCTCGCCTCTGTTAATCGATTAAAAAAAAGAAAAAAATCCCGCACGGGCCTGGATCTGGGCCATGGGCCGCGCCGCCACCCAAATCCAGATCTCGCCAGCCGCTATCGCAGCACGCCGCTGCCGCCGCTGCGCCGGTGGAGAGGGAGGCCCGCTGCGCCTCTGCCTTCGCTATCGCAGCACGCTGCGCCTCCGCCGCCAGTCGCGCCACCGCCTCCGCTGCGCCGATGGAGAGGGAGGCCTGTTGCGCCTCCGCATCCGCTATCGCAACACGCCGCCTCCGTTGCGCCGCCGCCCAGATCCGGATTCTGTGCCCCGCTAGCGCCGCTCCGCCTCCCGTGCGCCACCCCGCTTCGCCGAAGAGGGAGGAGCTGGCAAGGGCCGCGATGGTGGTGGGAGGAGGGGGCTGGGGGTCGCTGTCGCGCACGCCGTCGTTGTCCTGCACCCTGCAGGCGTCGGCGAGATTGGAGGGGTTGGGGACGTCGGAGAAAAGTGCTGGAAGAGGTGGAGGAGTGATGGGAGCCGCCGGAGGGAAGGGAGCCGCCGGAGAGAAGGGAGCCGCGTCGAGACTCGGGACGGGAGGGCGCGTCGAGTGGAGGGGAGCCGCCGTCTGGAGGCTTGTCGGGCTGAGTGGAGGTGGGATGGGTTTGGGAAAATGAAACCCTAGCTCCCACTATATATATGAAACGAATATTGGGCTCGATAATGGGCTTTGGCTTGGCTTCAAGAATATTAACCGAGTCGGGCCTTATAAGTGCCCCGCCTTCGAAAATAGAGGTGTTTTTGGAGGCGGGCCTATTATAATGCCCGCCTCCGTTAATATATTTTACGAGGCGGTCATTTTTTAAACGCCTCTATAAATTGATTTTACGAGGCGGTTGAATATGACCGCCTTGGTTAATAAAAAAATGACCGCCTCGGTTAATCCCATGCATTAACCGAGACGTTTCAAAAACTTGCCCGCCTCCAATCCCATTTTTGAAGCGTCTCGTAAAATCATTTTTGTAGTAGTGGGCGTTGTACGTGTTCTTCTCCACCACGAGATCCCCTTGGCGTGGCTACACCCCGGGAACATCTTGGCGGTCGGCGTGCTCCAAGATGATCACAAGGTCGTAGTCGAATGTTGAACACGCCGCTCGCGGCCGCACCATTGCCGGTTGTCGCCACATCCACCATACTTCGCATATCAGCTATCAACTGTGGTGTGGACCAGGGTGAGTGGAGTTGGAGGGCCTCGCGCCGAGAGCACAGGCGAGGATCCTCCGCCGCTGCCATGAGCGAGAAAGTCACATGTGTCAGCTCGGCCACCCTTCACCGTTGGCGCAAGGACCTGACCGCCACCCTCATGTGGGCAAAGTCCTAGCTGCGGCGAGGACACGAAGTTGGAAGTAGATGCGGGTGGGGAAGAAAGGAAAGGAGTCACTAAAATCACCGCCGATTTTTATTTTTCATTTCCTTTTTACGTTTCCTTTATTATTTGGTTTATTTCTTCTTTTTCCTTTTTATAGTTCCGTCTTATTTATTCCTTCCTTTTATGTTTTGTAGATTTTCTCATCATCGTCGAGCATCTGCATCGCCGACATCCCGTTCAGGCCACGAGTGCTTGTGTACAGCTATTTCCTTTCCATTTTTATTTCGGTTTTCAATTTGGTTTCTTTCTTCTTTTTCCTTTTTATATTTCCTTTTTATTTTTTCCTTCCAGTGGTCACACGGGTCGTGGGATCTTTTTTTGTTTTATCAACGCGAGCGGGATCGGTGGGATCAGCATTTTTTTCGCGAGACAGGGTGGGAGCCTGATTGTGGGGTCAGTAGGTGTGATCAGGCTTCTCACTCTAAAAAGAAGATTTCAATTATAGTAGAGATATATAAGAAAGACGAGTAATAAAGAACTGGAATACCTCCTCGATAAAGCCATGATTGAAATGTCTGTATGTCGTCTAGGTAATTCACTTAATTGAAAAAACTAACTAAATATAGCAAACACATGGAGAAAATTGTCATACCTAAACATATAATTCTAGGTACTATTGAAGGACAGTAGAAACAGTTTGGAGACCAAAATAAAAAAGAAAAAAACTAAGTTTGCCGAGTGTTAGAGAAAACACTCGGCAAAGAGGTAGATTTGCCGAGTGTATAATGCAAGACACTCAGCAAAGAGTTAGGTTTGCCAAGTGCCTAACGGCGACACTCGACAAACGTTTGACGGCGTCGGCTCCTAACGGTGTCTGCCGAGTGTCGGCTTTGCCGTGTGCATTACACTCGGCAAAAAGTCCTTTTGCCTAGTGCCAGACATTATCGAGTACTCGACACTTGGCAAAGAGTAGTGTGCCGAGTGTTATTTTTTACCGAGTGTCTTGCACTCGACAAACGAGGTTGTTACCTAGTGTTAGAGTATGCCGAGTGTGACACTCGGCAAAACTGCTATTTGCCGAGTGCCCGACTGAAAGTACTCGGCAAACGTCTGGGCACTCGACAAAGAGGTCGTTTCCGGTAGTGATATGGGGTATTTTTTTTAGTTAACACAGAGGGAGTTGAGCGGATTCCGACAAGTCAGTAATTGAGGATACAAAGCACCCTAGTACAAGGTGACCTTTGAAGGATCCAACACATGATCCAACACGATACAAAGAGAGGAGGGAAAGATGACAATTATATTAACACCAACAACAATACATAAACATGTACAACTACAGGCTAAGCCTACATCCAAAGCTAGTGCGAGCTCCGCAATCCTGGCCTGTGCCACCACCAATAACAAGGACTCTAAAGATCTCTAATCCACGAACGAGTAAAAAGAAATATAGAACTGAAATATCTCGTACTCAGCACGTGGATATAAATAAAAAAGTAATTACATCTTATATATATACACGTATGCTAGGAAAGACGAGTAATAAAGAACCGGAATATCTCCTCGGAAAGAGAAAAACCATTGCTACAGATTTGCAAATCAGTACCGGCCTATCACTATCGGGTCTGGCAAAACCGACAATGATGAATCTTCACTGCCGGTTCGTGATAAAACCGGTAGTGAAGCTCATCACTGTCGGTTAGTGGCTGGAAAAATCAATGTAGCGTATCTGCCCTTTCACTGTCGGTTCCAGCCACGAACCGACACTGAAGCTCCTCATCACCGCCGGTTCGTGGCTGGAACCGGCAGTGATAACCTGGACACTTTCACTGCCGTCGTGGCTGGAACCGACAGTGATATACTTGTACAGTTAATTTTTTGATTTTTATAAACGACCTCGGATGGAAAAACTTTCTACATGAAAGTTGTAGATCTCAAAACGTTATGAAACTTTGTAGTTCATAACTTTTTCATTTGAAATCATCTTGTCATCGAAAAATACATTCGAATGTGTCAAATTTGAAATTCAAAATTTTGTAAACGACCTCGGATGGAAAAACTTGCTACATAAAAGTTATAGATCTCAAAAAGTTATGAAACTTTGTAGCTTACAACGTTTTAATTTGAATTCGTTTAGTGGCTTAAACAATCAATTTACACTCGGTTTAGTATAGAATGAGGTGAACTAAAACCGAATGTAGACACAAGTGAGTCATGAGTGAAATGGTAGAGGAGGTACCGCGCGAGGCTTAGGTCTGAGGTACGTATCCCTTTCGGAGCGCGTTCGCGATTTTACGCGAAAAATGCGTGACTTGCGACGAGCAGGTTCCTAGTGGCCTCTCCTAGATTTTGAATCTTTTTTTCTCTTTTTAAAACACGATTTTTTCTAGGACATCCATCACTATCGGTTCGTAACGAACCAGCAGTGATGTGATCACCTCATTACTGTCAAAGTGGTTGTGCCGGTATAAAATCCAGCAGTGTTTGTGCTAAATTATATGACAATTTCCAGATTAATACCAGAATATAAATCATGGTAGATTGATTAACTAGAATAAACATATACTGCATACTAACATGATTAAACCACATATCACATAGTATGTTCAAGTTAACTAGCATAGACATGCCTTGTCTTCTAGATAGATTGGACAGTATGAACAACAAGATTAGATTACGAGGTTTATATCTGCTAGTTGTAGGAGTAGTAGATTGCGGTGAAGATGGCGAAGATGCATGTGTCGATGGAACGACGTTCAGGTTGTTGAAGATGATGTCGATCAGCGACGGCGGAAGACTTCGGTTCAATTGACGACGAATACGCCGGGACGCAACGCCGCCTGACTTGGACGGAGGACGACCCGTCGTAAAGATTGGGAGCAGTCGCGCGAAGAGCGCTTCCCAAAAACCTTATTTGCCTTCTCCCGTTACAGGATCACGAAGACGAGGGTTCCGGAGACCTGCTCGCCTGGTCGCCGGTGCACGCCGACGATCGGACTGGAGTAGCTACGGTGGCGCAACAGCGAGAAGAGGTAGAAACTCTAGCTCTTAATTTTATGATCTTATTGGCGTGACCCATAGTCTGATTATATAGTCCGGTCCAACCAATATCTCCACTTCCACAAGCAATGTGGTATTAAATAGTTCCCACATCCTCTCTTACTTTCATGCATGGGCCTTTGAGATTTATTAGAAATTTCTGAATTTCTTATTGGGCCAAGCCCATATAAATTCTAACAATCCTCTACCAGATCTCAAATACCCATTTAGAGATTTGCCTTTTCTCGCTCCTGTTTGATATACCATTGTTTTGGCAGAGACTGTGAAGTTGAACTTCCACCTAAAACCTCAAGTTACACTCATCCACAACTTAAACAATGGACTACGCCTTGAATTGCAAGTTTTTTACGAATGAGCTTTACCCAAAGCCAAACTAGTACCTGACCATCAATAGCCTTACTCCGTGAGTTGAGCATATACGTCGTACTCTGTGGTCTCTTAATGAGTTTACTAGAGACTACCCAAGTCTCATAGACTGCGACGTTTTAACAGTCGAACTCATATAGGTATGTTCTTTCAAGAATGCTCTGTAGGAGAGCATTTTCGCTAATGAAAGCCAATAGAACATATTAAGGCATTTAGCCAACCTACCATACAGTGCCTCATTGCTTTTGAGAGTATTTGCATCTTCACTTAGAGAGGGTTTATAGTTATACTCTCCTCAGTTTATCAATAGCTTGTTGTTCCCAGATCCTTAGTCACGGGATCTCCGATGAAAAAGGTTGGGTTACTACTACTGCAAACTCACATGGGTCTCATACCCATCTCCCTTGATGCAATTTCTATCACATTCCGTGATAGCCCTTTAGTAAAGGGATCTGCCAGGTTTTTGTCGGTTTGGACATAAGCCATAGTTATTATTCCAGAATTTCTCACCTTCCTGACAGACTTCAAACGTCTTTTAACGTGTCTTGTTGACTTCGCATTATCCTTTGCACTATTCACTTTAGTGATCACTGTTTGATTATCACAGTTCATAAGGATAGCCGGTATTGGTTTTTCAACCACCGGCAGGTCACACAAGAGCTCACGCAGCCACTCTGCCTCTGCAGATGCTGTATCTAAAGCAGTAAGTTCTGCTTCCATGGTTGACTTAGTCAAAATTGTCTGTTTACAAGACCTCCATGACACTGCGCCACCTCTAAGAGTAAAAACATAACCACTAGTGGCATAGATTTTATCAATATCAAAAATCCAGTTCGCATCACTATATCCCTCTAGCACAGCTGAGTGCCCAGAATAGTGAATCCCAAAATTCATTGTACCTTTAAGATAGCGCAAGACTCTTTCAAGTGCATTCCAATGATTATCACCCGGGTTGGACATGTACCTACTCAATTTGCACACAACAAAAGCGATATCTGGTCTGGTTGCGCTAGCTAGATACATGAGTGAACCGACAATTTGAGAATATCTCAACTAATCTTTAGCACTCTTTTTGTTCTTTCTTAGTGTCACACTAGGATCATAAGGTGTTGGAGAAGGCTTGCTATCCATAAAGCCAAATCGGCTTAAAAGTTTCTCAATATAGTGTGATTGCGACAAAGTAATCCCACTCTCTTCCTTAATCAGGTTAATGTTTAGAATTACATCAACTTCTCCTAGATCTTTCATGTCAAAACTTTTTGACAGAAAAGACTTGACTTCATTTATGACATCAATATTTGTTCCAAAGATTAAAATATCATCAACATATAAGCATAGAATAACAGATTGACCCCCACCATGTCGATAGTACACACACCTATCAGCCTCATTAACAGCAAAGCCCGCACTAGTTAAAGTAGTGTCAAACTTCTCATGCCATTGTTTAGGTGCTTGTTTCAAGCCATACAACGATTTCAATAACTTACACACCTTTTGCTCTTCACCTTTTACTACAAACCCATCAGGTTGATCCATATAAATCTCCTTATCCAACTTTCCATTAAGAAAAGTTGTCTTCACGTCCATTTGATGAACGAGAAGACCATATGAGGTAGCCAGGAAAAGTAGAACTCGAATAGTGGTCATTCTAGCAACAGATGAATAAGTATCAAAGAAATCCTCACCTTCCTTCTGGGTATAACCCTTAGCCACAAGTTGATCCTTGTACTTATTAATAGTACCATCAGGTCTAAGCTTCTTCTTGAACACCCACTTACAACCAATGGGTTTAGAACCAAATGGCAACTCAGATAACTCCCAAGTTCCATTAGAAAGAATTGAGTCTATCTCGCTATGAACAACTTCTTTCCAATCATCTGCATCTGGTGATGCATATGCCTCTGTGATAGAAGTGAGAGTATTGTCCACAAGGTATACAATGAAATCATCACCAAAAGATTTTGCAATCCTTTGTCTCTTGTTCCTCACAGGAACTTCATTGTCATCCTCCTCTAAGACTTCTTCAAGTGGTTGTTCAAAAGACTGAATAGGATGCTTGGTAGGTATAGTAAAATCAGGAGCTAATTTAGTAGAAAATTTAGCATTGCTATGCATATCTTTCATAGGAAATATATTCTTAAAAATATAACATCACGAGATTCAAAGATTGTATCTACATGCATATCAGGAACTTCATATTTTACTACTAAAAATCTATAAGCAATGCTATGGTGAGCATATCCTAAAAAGACACAGTCCACAGTCTTCGGCCCAAGCTTACGCTTCTTAGAAATTAGAACATTGACTTTCGCCAAACATCCCCACGTGCGCAAGTATAAAAGTGATGGTTTCCTACCAACCCAAATCTCATATAGAGTTCTTTCTTTATTTCTGTTTGGAATTCTATTCAGGACATGACTCGCAGTCAATAAAGCTTCCCCCACCATGCCTTAGATAGTCCAGCAGTGTCTAACATGGCGTTCACCAAGTCAGTCAACGTGCGGTTTTTCGTCTCGGCAATCCCGTTTGATTCGGGTGAATAGGGAGTTGTCTTCTCATGAATAATGTCATGTTCCGCACAGAACTCATCAAATACTATAGAAAAATATTCACCACCACGATCAAACCTTAGATGTTTAATCTTTCTCTCTAACTGATTTTCAACTTTAGCCTTATAGATTTTAAAGTAGTCTAGCGATTCATCTTTAGTTTTTAGCAAGTAAACATAGCAAAATCTAGTTGCATCATCAATTAAAGTCATGAAATATTTCTTTCCACCTTTTGTCAACACACCATTCATCTCGCAAAGATCAGAATGTATGAGTTCAAGAAGCGCCAAGTTTCTCTCCTCCGCTGCCTTATGAGGCTTTCGGGGTTGCTTTGATTGCACACAACTATGGCACTTAGAACCTTTGGCAATAGTGAAATCTAGAATTAAACTCAAGCTAGATAAACGCGACATCAAGCCAAAATTCACATGACATAAACGAGGATGTCAAACACTTGAATTATCATTAATGGTGCCACAAATATGATTAACTAACTTATTACTAAAATCTGCCAAAGATAAGCGGAACAAGCCTCCGCATTCATAGCCTTTACCAATAAATTGCTCATGCTTGGACATAACTACTTTATTGGACTCTAATACTACTTTAAACCTATCTCTCAAAAGAAGGGATACGCTAACAAGGTTCTTGCGAATAGTAGGGACATGCTGCACGTTCTTCAATTGCACGATCTTCCCCGAAGTAAACTTCAGATCTACCGTGCCAACACCACGAACAGAAGCATGTGACCCATTCCCCATTAGGACGGAGGAACCTTGGAGCCCCTGGTAAGAAGAAAACAAAGAGATATCAGCACACACGTGAATATTAGCACCTGTATCAACCCACCAACTTGGTGATTGAAAAACTGATAGTACGGTAGGGAAATTACCATACCCGTCATCAGTTTTGCTAGTAGTCACGAGGTTGACCTTCTTTTTCTCTTTTCTGTCCGCTCATTCCGGACAGTCTTTAGCAAAATGACCAAGCTCTCCACAGGTGAAGGAAGGCATCTCAGCTTTGTCTTTCTTCTTCTTCTTGAAGAGAGTAGTTGATTTGGCATTGAAAAGGTTAACCTTTACTTTGTTCTTGCCATGGTTTCTCTGGACAAAGTGGGCACTAGCTATATCCTCATTCCCCTTCTCAGTGTTATCCTTAGCTCGAGCCTTGTCTTCAACATCAAGAGATGCTATCAGGTTTTCAACTGATATTTTCTGTCTCTTGTGTTTAAGACTTGTGGCGAAGTTCCTCCATGAAGAAGGCAACTTTGCAATAATGCAACCAGCCACAAATTCATCGGGTATAACACACTTAAGGAGCTCAAGTTCCTTTGCCATGCGCTGCACCTCATGAGCTTGCTCGACTATAGATTTGTTTTCAACCATATTATAGTCATGGAAGCTCTCCATGAGATATAGCTCTTTGCCTGCATCCGAAACTCCATAGGTGGAGTTCAGATAGTTCCACAGAGACTGTGCATCTTCATAGTGCATGAGGGCATCATAGATATGATCCGACACCACAATAGGCACAACTCCCATAAAAATCTTATTAGCTTCCTGGTATTTTCTCTGATCATCATCAGAGATATTACCCTCGGGCAAGGCATCTTTGACCCAGAAAACTTTCATGACAGTAAGCCAATATGTGACCCTGACGGACCACCTCTTAAAGTTTGCACCATTATGTTGGAATATGCCCTAGAGCTAATCATGTAGATGATTATATTCCAGTTGTATCCATGACTAATAAAGTGTTCTGAGAATATCCATTATAGACAACTAGTATTGATTGACAATTATGTGAATTGTTTGTGGAACTCAATTACTTGAATGGTTATTCTAAAAGTTGTCCCTGGTCGACATTCTTGTAAGAACACACTTGAATATTAGACCAGCACATGTATTAGTTGATGGCTATGTTTCACAAGTCATAGACATGGAGATGTCAAACTAATAATGTGGGCACATGTGAGACATGTAGGCTGGACTGACCCAACAAGAGAAAGTCTCTATTCATGTCATGTACATTATGTCCTTAGACCTGAGATTGTGGTATGTACTCAAGATGTGAAACGATCTACTTAGAGACTATCAAACGCTACTCCGTAATTGGGTAGTTATAAAGGTGGTCCTTGGGTGGTCGGGAAACATGCTATGAGACATAGACAATCAAGATGGAATTTGCCCCTCTCTTCGTGAGAGAGATATCACTGGATCACTCATGTGATTGGATCAACAAATGCATGGCCATGCTTGGGTTAAGTGTTAACCCACGAGTTGAACCATATATCGAGTGGCGAAGGGAATAACTTGTACATGATCATAGTGGTTCGTCTGATATGATCATAGCGTATGCATAGGAGTTGACACGCCTTGCTAGAGGCCGCTATCAACTATTGGTCGAGTAAGAGTACTTGGGCCATGTCTATGTATGCGTGAGCCCATAGGGTCGCACGCTTAAGGGGCTGGAAGCCTAATTCGGGTTGGACCCGAATTAGACTAGGTTTAGGGTTTCTAATGGGCCTCCACCGTGGGAGCTCGTTAGGACGCCTATATAAGCAAGGGGTGGGCGCGGGGCGAATTGATCCACGCCTATATAAGCCCATAGGGTCGCCTCCCCACGCTCGTGCCTTTTGCTCCTCGCGGACCTAGCAGTCCGGAGGCGCAACGCTTCCTCCCTGCACGTGTGGGATTCCTCGGAGGTGCTGCATCTGGAGCACAAGGACGAACCGCGCGAAGGGGACGTTGAGACGGACGACCACGCAACTGCACTGCCTGCTGCGACGCGCACGACTACATCAAGTCGTCTTCCGCTGCACCTGCGCGTCTAGTGGTAATCTCGTAACCTGTAACTAGCAGTAGATCCTGGTTTATGAGGTCGAAAAGTTTTGTTTTCCGGCTAGTGTAGCAACCTCGTATTCCTACACATTAAACTTTTCTGGCTTCAACGCGTCAACAAAACTAGGCACAGATAATTCTAGAAATCTACAATAAGGTTTTTGGATTGTTGAATTATATGACAATTTCCAGATTAATACCATAATATAAATCATGACAGATTGATTAACTAGAATAAGCATGTACCATACTAACATGATTAAACCACATATCACATAGCATGTTCAAGTTAACTAACATAGAGATGGCTTGTCTTCTAGATAGATTGGACAGTATGAACGGCAAGATTAGATTATGAGGTTTATACCTGCTAGTTTTAGGAGTAGTAGATTGCGGTGAAGATGACGAAGATGCAGGTGTCGATGGAGCGACGTTCAGGTTGTTGAAGACGATGTCGATGTCGTCGATGTCGATCAGCGGCGGCGGAAGACTTCGGTTCAACTGACGACGAATACGCCGGGACGTAGCGCCGCCTGACTTGGACGGAAGACGACCCGTCGTAAAGATTGGGAGCAGTCGCGCGAAGAGCGCTTCCCAAAAACCTTATTCGTCTTCTCCCGCTGCAGGATCACAAAGACGAGTGTTCCGGAGACCTACTCGCCGGTCGCCGGTGCACGCTGACGATCGGACTGGAGTAGCTACGGTGGCGCAACAGCGAGAAGAGGTAGAAACTCTAGCTCTTAATTTTATATATGATCTTATTAGCGTGACCGATAGTCTGATTATATAGTCCGGTCCAACTAATACCTCCACTTTCACAAACAATGTGGTACTAAATAGTTCTCATATTCTCTCTTGCTTTCATGCATGAGCCTTTAAGATTTATTAGGAAATTCTGAATTTGCTATTGGGTCAAACTTATATAAATTCCAACGGTTTAAACCGACACTGATTTGACTTTCTGGAGCCACGATTGAAATGTCGATCTGTCTGTCGTCTATAGCTAGTCTAGACTCCGGACACAAAAGGCTAGCTAGACGCAGCCGATCCTGTGAAGCCAATCCTCCGTTGTGGCTGACGAATTGGACAGCGTCATGGCCTCGGCGCCGTGAGAGTGAGAGCCCTGGAGCAGGTTGCAGGCGATGAGCCTGTTGGCGGCCTCCGTGTAGTGCACCCCATCCCAGGAGACGTACTGAGACGGGTCCGCGCATGCTGCCGCCCGCGCCGCGCCGCAGAACGCAGCGTCGTCGTAGTTGTAGGCGCCGCCGCCGGCACCACAGCATGCGTCCACCGGCCTGTGCTTGAAACCTGCGTCAGCTCAGAGGAAGAAATCGAATCCATCAGGAACAAACATATATGGAAATGATCCAAGAATCGACACGGAACAACAAGAACCATCGGTTGCGTGCGTGCATGCATGCGCACCGTATTCGCGGGGCGACATGATGATGTCGGTGACCGCTCGGTAGAGGTCCGCGTAGACGATGGTCGTGCCGGGGTGTGCTCGCCGGAGGCCGCCGAGCACGCGGCGCAGCTCGCGGTTGTGCAGCTCGGCAAGGCCGTTGAGACGCGTGATGCAGCCGGACTCCGGGTCATACCCGGCGGCGTCGACGCTGCCTCTGTAGAGCGTGAGCAGCTGCGGCTCGCAGCCCAGCGGTATCATCCCCGGGACCAACACCGTGCTTGCTCCGGCGGCGATCACGTCCTGTACCGCACGTACGACAGAACGTGTAAAAATGTATGCCATGCCAAACAAACGTGTGTAGTCACAAGGATTTCACCGTGTGTCGGATCGGAAGAGAAGACGACCGCCTTGAGCAGAGCAGGAGGCGAACTTACGGTGATGACCGATCGGATGGCACTGACGACGTGAGGCACGAAGGTCTGCACCTCGCCGACGGTGCGGTTCTCATTGAGGCCGATGAAGTAGTCGTTGACGCCGATCTCTCCGACGACGAAGAGGGAGGTGGCCATGCTCTTCCTCGGCGGCTCTGCGTGCGAGCACACAGGACGGTCGATATAGTTAGTAGCTAGTGATGACGTCACTTGTTTCATTCACATATCTTATACTGTATATAGTAGTGCATAGTAGTTCCCCCCCTACAGCTACATACCGTGAACTGAACCAAGAAGTCGCAAAGCGTCGTTGAACCAGACGGTCTGGTTCCTAAGCGAAACCGGCACGAACGACCCCAATCCTCTGCTCTGAAAGAAGTTCAGGTCAAGCGCCGTCGCCCCGCCAAACGCGAAGTTCACGCCGCGCCGGAAATCCGCCGCCGCCGCCTTGCCGGCGAGGTACGGCGTCGGGTGCGGCACGCCCAGCGCCTCGACTGCGGCGCACGGTGGATCACGTCAGGGAAGCGAGTACATAACATCACATCACTTGGAAACGAACGGTGTGTGGTGGCCGGCCGGTCGGTTGGTGCATGCTAGCTCACCGATGAAGTCGATGACGAGGCGGCCGTCGGACGCGCGGCCGGTCGGGCGACGGAAGAAAGTCTCGCCGTACGGTGGCCGGCTCGCGGGCCCGCCGGCGGTTGCTGGGAGGTGCAGTGCGTTCCCGGTGTCGGTGAGCGAGTCGCCGAAGCTGAATACACGATCGTAGGGGCCACCGTTGCCGGCTGCAGCCGCGGCGGCGACGTGTACAAGCGCCACCACGGCCACGAGGAGATGCGACGAACCTGGCGCCATTTCAATTCCCTTTGCTTTTCTAGGCGTGGTCGACCTGAGACGTGCGTTCGCGCTCGCAGTACAGGAGGACTATTTATAACCAGTAGCAGGGGCAGGGGTGCATGCATGTGGTGTGTTGTGTTTCGTTCGTGCAGTTCTAGAAGCAGCTTTGATTTAATTTGCACACGAGGAAATTGGCCGGGGAAGGCTACCGGGAATCCCTCGTTGAATTGAATATTTCTCGAGTTTTTTTCTCGTAGGTAATAACAAGGATATGAACCTCTTCAAGCAGCGAAATCGCAGTTGATCTGCCATATTTGATCGCGTGTTTCGGTGAACAAAGGAACTGGCAGAAAACATTTCGGCCTTGATGAAAGGTCATGGGCGACAATAGTACACAAGATAGGGTCTGATCCATCGGACCACTTAGCTAACAACCGCTGCGCTATAATCCCTCGGTCCCTAAATAGATGTCATTCTCGTTTCCCGAGAGAAATCAACGTTTTTAAAATGTCGACAATTATATATTAAAATATATAAATAATTATGTTAACTAATTAGTATCATCGGAAAGATCTTTAAGTCTAGTTTTTTAACAAATTTATTTGGAAATATAAATGTTCCACGTATTTTCTACAAACTTAGTTAAAGTTAAGAAAGTTTGACCGACACACATCTCATAACGACTTCTTTTTTGGGACGGAGGGAGTAATTAATAATCTCCACAAGCATCGTGAACCTTTTCTTTTTAGGCCCGTTTAGTTCCATCAGAGATCTAAAATCCAAACCCCAACTATTTTGGATTCCAAAATCCAAAGTGCAAAATATTTCAGTGGACTGTTTAGTTCGAATCAAAATTTGGCTTATTTTGAATTTCAAGAATGGGGATTGTGAGGATGGCACATAAACCAATGTAAAGTTTGGTTTATTTTGATATTTTGTGTCTAAAATCCAAAATGAAGAATGTACCACTTTTTGTTAAAATTTTTTGGTGATGTTTAGTTTCATTTTACAAAATGAAGAGTCAAAACATAAATTTTTTTGGATACCATAGGGAACTTAATAGGGCCTTAGAAAAAAAATTCACACCTTACCGTTGTTGTGAAACATGTTGCTAGGATATTTATCTCTCTGTCTCTCAAAAATAAACAACACAAATGAGAATAGAAGAATAAATAAATACAAGATAGGAAGACTATTTTTTACTTGTCTAATCTACATATTAATAATTACAATATAGTGCTCCTATGTATATAGTGTCTACAAACAAATGGAGTAGCTTAGGATTACTCCTTTGCTTCTCGACCGTATGTTTTACAACACTCCTCCTTAGACGATTATCACAATATGCACACGTCTCATTAAAAACTCTATCCTAAAATCCAATGGAAAAAAATAATTATCGAAGAAAGGAGTACATATTCGTTAATTTTATTCCACATGTTGTCTCATTAAACCATTATGAATTATCCTAATGGTACTTGATAACCATTTTAAGTGAGATTACCCCCTCTTAATAGTATGACTATTAATTCTAAATACACGCACACCCTCTGTAGTGTCATGAGTGCCAAAACAAAAACCTATTTGATAACTTTTGTCTTGATCAATCATGATTTTGGTTTATCTCTTTCTTCTTTTCTATGTTGGAGCACTTGATCATCTCTTTTGGCCATCAATCTCCCGATGACCATCATTTAGCTCCATCACTTGGATTAGATCATCCTATCTTAATTAAAGACACTTTTGACAAAGGATTAGTTCAAAACCAAAACCAAACTAGGAATTTCAGGCCACTTTAATGAAGTTATGCCAAGAAACTACAAGAGCAGGTGAATCCATTATTCCTACCTAAAATTAACGTTAACATATTTGAGAATGTTATATTAACTAAATTCCCTACATATGTCTTAGAGCATCTCTAAGAGTACCCAATATTCCTTCCCAATCCATGATTTTTGGAAAGAATGAAAAAAATCCATCTCCAGCGACTCCTAAACTCACCTCCCAATCTTTTGATACATGGGAAAACTCCCTTGTGTGTAAAGATTCATGGACTCTAGTTCGTGTGTATCTTTTTTCCCAACGCGTATGGGTCAGCCAATCTAAAGGTCATAGGAAATAATAAAGAATAGGAAAGGGTTCTGATGCAAGTGTAAGAATATATGAAAGTTTTTAGGATAATTTAAAAATAGTATAGGATTCCTAATGTAAAATTGTATTCTATATTTTTAAAATGGATTATTGGAAACTCTTGGAGAAGGCATTCTTCATTCCTCTAAATCCTTTTTTGGGAGTTGCAAAACTCCATGTTTTTCGAAAGAAAATGTTGGGTACTCATGGAGATGCTCTTACTAAAGTTGACATAAGGAGATACAACTATATCAAAGGAGAGAAGATGGTATAAATGAAAGAAGAACTAGCATCCATCTAGTTTACAACACAGTCCGCCACAAAAAAGCTATTATAACTGTTGATTCCCTAAAGCTTTGGGGTCTTGAGTACATGATGGAAAACTTATGAAGTATAAGGTCAGTCTCAATAGAGGTGTCATTTGAGTTTAATTCGCATTAAATATGTTGCCACATAGGCACTTTTGATGACATGACAGTGTATTTAAGAAGAGAGAAGAAATGAGTGTCATGGGGATGACACTCTCTTGGCATGATTACCAACTCTCTATGCGTCATGAAATTAAATGCCTATGAAACTCTAGAATGAAACTCTCCATTGAGAGTGGGTGTTTCATCCGAGTTTCATTTCATTTTGTATGACATGTCAGTCTTAGAAACAACGTCATGAAACTCTTCATTGAGACTGGCCTAAATATCCCGTTGATTATTAGCAACTAAAGACTTTTGATAATTGAATACAATCCCATTTGTTCAGCTTTGTACCAACAAACTACAAAGAGTGGTCTCCTACCCCTTTGTTATTATGTTTTCCTCTGTCGAACTTAAGAAGCAGCCGTGTTATCGGCACCCAATTTATGCTCCCAATCCATTGATTACATGTTGGTTAGGTGGTTTAACGAATCTTTGGTTTAGGCCGCCATATAGAGATAGTGCTTGGTCCTTGTTCTACAAATAGTTATCAAGATTGTGATCCTACCGTCTTGATGATTTGGACCAAGACTTCATCAGTTGTAGACCAAGGAAACCCTAGGATAGACTTTTAGAAGATCCAGTTCACCCTCTTGCAATCTTTAGTCTTAAGCCACATATGTGCGGCCTATGGATACTACTCTATACTAGATGGTTAGATAAAATCGCCCAAACCCTTACACATATGCCTTGGCCGATAGGTTGAACCCTGTGAGGTCGAACGGTCCAACTTTATGCATTAAGTGTTTAACCCTTGTGAACCCTTAGTCTCTAATACATTATGTTCTTGCTTATGTTGAGTATGGCACTCCTTCACAAAAAAAGACTGGTGCATGCTCACCCTTAAGGGCACGCTTTTGTGTTTTGTTTTGTGTGTTTGGCACATCTTCAAGTCAACACATACCTTCCAGACAGCTGTATTTGTGGGGTGATGTGGCGTGCATAGATGAAATCATCGATGTCGTCGGTACGTAGTGAGGGCATATGGGTATATATATAATATATATCAAACACTCTGATTCGAACAAGATAAGAACCTAATACTTTTTGTAAATTGAGCAGGTCAAGATTACACATACAAAAAGAAGCCGCACGACGCACTTATTAATGGATGGTAATCTAGTTGTCTTTTTCTTTTGGATATAACAGGGAAAAAAAATAGCTGGCCTCACCATTACTACAGAAAGAAGTTTCACACTCAACTATGGGAGTTGCTATATTTCAGGTGCCTGAAATGTAGCAACTTTTCAGGCGACGGGTACAACCCTTGGATCTACATCCAATGATCAGATCTGTGATCGGTTGTTTTTATCACCCAGGCTTTTATAATGGGTCCGTGAATGAACCCGCAAACCAATCCAGCCAACTACCGGGCCCGCCAAACCTTAATGGGTGCATGATCCGATACCCATTAACTCAAGTTGGTGCTCATTTGGGCCAAAATGAAACTATCGGCCCAATAAACAGCCATACAAGCATACACAAAAAATTACAACTCTGCCACTGTACCCTCTAGCAAGAAAGAAACACATGCCGATTGAATCTAGATCTAGAAAGAGCATAAGAGTGGAGAAAAAGTAAAAAAATTAGTAAATAAATGCACAGAAAAATCATAGCAACATGAATAAGAAGAAATGATACAAAGATCAGCCAAGGGAAAATATACTAACCTACAGAATTTTGTATTTCTTGCCTTCATATCCTTTTTCTGTAATGCTCTATAATCTACCATTGGAGACCACACTGACACACACCACTTTGCACAAAAATCAGGCATGGCTTCTCCTCTCTCTTGTCACTATAGTAGGATTAGTGTTCATGATGATTTCTTGAATACACACTCAAGTTTAGATAGAAGACATTATGAACTGTATAACAATGAAGGCATAATCATCTCTACTGAGTAAAGAATGAACCATTTACATGATACTAAAAAATTCAGAAAATACACAAGAAAATTGCATAGTTGTATTAGTGCAACTATTACTATTTGATAATGCAATTATACTATACTTGTGAGCAAATAGAAAAGCCTGACAATATGTGAAGTTATCCAGAATATTTGAAGCTATATTCTGTATTAATACTCTTATGCATTGTCACAAGAAAGAAACAAGGCAGACACCTCCAAAACCTAAGGCCTTCAGCCACATCACATAAGAAGCTTATCTTGCTCTCTTTCTCTCTCTCTTATCTTCCTCGGTCTTATTTGCTCTATTCTAGTTGGTATGTACTTACTAGCCTCCTCAAATAAAAAAACCAACTAGCGTCGTGGACTGTGGTTTGCTGCAGGGAGAGAAGTGACTATGAATGAATATAATCTCACACACATCCCAACACAAATGACAAGGAGAAAAAATTGGTTTGGATAGGCACAAATCACAATAAACAGAGTAACACCAAAGTACAATTTATGTTCAAATGAGGTGGAATTTCACTTTGTCTGGTGCAGTTAGAAATATTGCTTATAATAATCTTGTATAGTTGCACACCAAAGAACCAAAGTACAACTTATGTTCAAATGGCTCACCCTTGATATTAAGACAGTTGGACGAGCCATTGGAGTTCCAGCTTGCTCACTACAGACCTTTTTGACTCAAACCTCTAGAGATGGGAATAGTGGAGTTCCTGGCAGTGTGAGAAGCCTAAAAGTAAACAACTTCATTATGAGGACAGTTATATAATAACTTCAAAACTGTAGTCAAGAAGTGACCTCTAATGAAATTTATGATGTAGCAAAATGGACTTAATGCTGAATTTAGAGAATACTAACAAAAGAAGTGCCAAAATATGTAGGACCACCCAAGTCTGAAATGACATCAAATATATTTCTCATACAGAGCTTCTGATATTGTGCACTATGGATAGATAACACACAAAACCAATAAATTAGTTGATTTGAATAACTTCCCTACCCACTTCGAAAAAATTTTCCCTAGCTAAATCAAGTAGCTAATCCAACACATCTACAAAGCACACAAGAACAAAAAAAAAATATCCTGTGAGCTTAGTTAAATATCATATGTTAACATGGCCACCTATAATCTACATATTTAGGATCCTATCCTCTATCAATTAGAAAATGTCATTTATAATAAAATAGCTTTTGTATGAGTAGTGATGTCAACAATAATAGTGCAACTACATGCAGTAACACGTAGTCATCAGCCGGCTAACTCTGCAATAAAAATCCTAGTCCACAATCACAAACAAATTCCTTTGTTACTTTATGTAGTTAACACAAATCACAATTAACAGAATTTAAGATGTGTTAGCACAAATCACAAGAGACAATTTTTTTCTATGAAAGGACAAGGACAAATAAGAGGGGTGTGCTTTGTTACTTCATGTAGTTAGCACAAATCACAATTAACAGAATTTAAGATGTGTTAGCACAAATCACAAGAGAATTTTTTTCTATGAAAGGACAAGGACAAATAAGAGGGTGTGTTGGTACAAATCACAATTAACAAAGTTCAAGATGTGTTAGCATAAAATCACAATAAGAAAAAAGTTCTATGAAACGACAAGGACAAAAATTTGGTGTGGGCGAGCATAAATCACAATTAACAGAGGAACGACAACAATTTCAACACCGCCAATGAACTACAACAACTATGGACAAGGAGGTCCAGGAATTTCAACAACTCCATATATCAACTAAAAAAACCTCACCTGAAATTTTACAATAGTCTTAAGTGTCCTCAAGAGGCCCTACAAAGACTGCATGCCACTGAGCTTCTTCCTTATATTTTGTTTACGCAAATAGTTCCTGATAACTTTGCACAACCTACAGTACAATATTATATTTTTTATCCTAACTTTTAAGTGTAATCAAAAGTAGTAAGCACCACTTCACTACAGTTCTGCATGTACAGATACACAATGATTGGCACGATGAACTTAGCCCGGCATGTACAGAGAGAATATACAATCCTAACAAATGCTAAAAAATGAAAGAAATATTACTCTACTAGCTTCATAAATGCACACACACAAACACACACACACACACACACACACACACACACACACACTAATTCTCAAGCTGAATTAGATTTGTTCCTTAAAGAGAAGACATGTATTAAAATAGAAATGAGATACACTCCTTAAAAATGTATTGTCTAATGTCTAGTGCTTACACTAAAACAAAAGACCCATTTCTAGTCCCAAATAGCTCACCCAGAAGAATATCGAAGCCCTAAAACAAGAACAAGTGTATGCTCTAAGTTAACTAAAATAGTGATAAAGTTATTTATAAAGACCAGATATTGCACATGTTACACACCATAATTGCACATGTTACACACCATAATTGCGTTAGTTGATGTGTGCAATTTACTACTAACAAGCGTGCAATCAATGAAATGGTGCTTCTACGTGAAGGAATAGAATAAAACCATAGTTCAATAGAACTCTAATGTGATTGTGGTAGAAATTCATTGTTCTCCATAGCTACATGCAGGTCAAAAAACAGCCTAGCTCAAAAAACTTATGTTGTTCTCCTAAAGCAACCTCATATTCACAGTTAAGTTCATACTAGTTCACAATTTAGGCAAGTTAGATCACTGACAACCTGGTTTCAGTTGTGGTAATGTATATATAACACAAAAGAAAAAAACCAATTTGGATGGACATATAATTGCCTTAACAGAGAAATAGGCCCAAACATTTGGTTTGCTTTTGAAGTTGAACTTCTGATGAAAAAGAGAAGAGAATATAAGTTAACATATGGGTAAGCACAGTTGGTGGATTACCAAAAGAGAATTGTATAGTCAAGTAAACCAACCTCCACTCTTCCACTTGTAGGCTTGAACCCATCATCAAAATCCTCACTAGTAACTCTAACTGCAACACAATGGCCCTTTGGCCTCACTGACTGTGCTTTATCCAAATCAAACTTAGTTGCAGCGGCTGATATTTTCCTCCAATCATCGTAGCCGCCCCCATGATCCATTCCATAAAAGTGTAATCTCTACAGTGATTCATTCATTTGTTAGAACAAGAGAACAAAATACCATCAAACATGGAGTCGGGAAAATAAATAATACCTGAAATGTTATAGAGGGGTATGCCTATTCCGACCACAACTTGGGTTGCTAACAAGTTTACTTCAGTTATCCATTCAGTCACAGGATGTTCTACTTGAAAGGAAGTCGGTCAAAACACAAAATGCAAGAACCATAGAAGAATGCCTCTACAAAATCCATGCATTGGAAGTTTAGAACAAACCTGCAACCGTGGATTAAGCTCTAGAAAATACTATTCGTCTATTTCCATGCTGTACGGATATTCTACCGTAGAAGCACCAACATATGGAACACTCTTAGCAAGCCACCTTGCTTCCTGCTCAAGCTCTTTAACAATGTCTGAAGCAGCAACTATGGTTGGCCCCTCTTCAATAATCTGTTGCAGAGGTAAATGGTGATTTTTTTAGTTGGACATATTCATTGGAACACTATTACATACCTCATAAGAAATATAATACTATTTCATAATGTTTTATGGCACAAATTATCCTATCTTTTTTCTATGAAAAAATGATGATACTCCTATATATAATATATAAAGGCATTAGTCATACCACACACTGCCGCATAGCACAAAATTACAAAAAGAACGAGACAAATTTTTTTCAAAATATACTAATTTCAAAACAATCTTAAATACAACCTACATATTTAAATGTTAGATTACAACACACGAAAAGAATTATGAATGAATTTAATAGTCAAATTCCAACAAAGACTAGTTCTATGTAATTTAAACCTGCTCAGCACTCATATGAACCCTCCACTTAAAAATAGGCAAGACAACATAATGAAAGGGGATCAAATTGGATCTATGTAATCTCTGTGAAAAAAAACTCACAAAAACTCTAGATGTGCATCAGAAGTCAGCAAAAACCCTTACACAGAATGCTAACAAGGCTACAGATATAAGAAACAGAACTGACTCTATAGAAGATTTCAGTGCGGGAGCCTACGGCACTGGGTACGCCCTTTAACTAACTGCAATCTATAGGAGATTCCATTGCATTGACTATCTAAAACAATTTATATAACAAATAACAATGACTCTCTAGACTAATTTATAGGAGATGTGGCATAAGAGTTCTTGTGGAAATGCTCAGCATTAACTAACCGCGATCTTGAAAAACACATACAGCCTGCAGCTGCATAAGTCAGGACACTGAGGAACACAAGACATTCCTCTGCATTACATTTGGTTTTTGCTTGCACTGTACAAAATACTGATTTATTCTATATTCAGTTAATAACATTGAAACCTGAATTCATTAATCATTGACTGAACTATAAGCTGTCAAATGATGAAGAAGCAACATTGACTGAACTAAAATCTACAAACTACACTATCACCACCATTGAAAAAGAAAAGGAACAACTCATCAATTAACCATTGACTGAACTATAAGTTGTATAATAACTGAAGCTTGTACTAAGAAAGAAAAGGGACAAACCATCATTTAATTTTTAGGACAAATTACCATTTTGGCTGTAATAAGCATACAGTATGGCAGAGAAGGGCGTTGCCTATCCATTATGACCACCATTAGGAATTTTAAGGAAGTGATGATATCAGTCCAGTCAGAAAAACATTCAGACAGGGCACAAGCAACATATATAAAGATTTATAAAAATCTTCACGACGTGCTTTGCTAACCGACATAGTAAAGTGAACACTGAGAATTATCTCATACTCATACCACAGCAGTTCAAACAGGATAGAAACAACAAACAATAAAACTGCAAGTGGCCCTCCTAACTTTATAGTTTAAAATTCAGAAAATTGAACAACCACATTTAACAAATTGTTTAGTATGAACACGAACTCAACATTTTATTGCTTACAATTATTTTTAAACTCAGTCTCCAAACAGGAAATAAGTTTATTAACCTAGGTTAGTTTGTTGCACATAATTTTTTATTTTATACTGATGGCTTCACTTTATTATTTCTACTCGGCTATCTATTTGGTGGCTGCAATGTGAAAGCATAGTGCAAAAATACTCGGTAATAAGCAAATATTCATATGACATGCCCCTAAAATGCAAACAGAGAGAGGAGGAGAGTGAAAGGCAGGTAATGACTGGTGTTGGAGAAAAAGACAGACCATGAAAGAATGAAGTGAGTGATAGGTAATGGGTCAATGAAGCATTGAAGCTTGTTCGGGTAGCTGAATGAAGCAAAGCTCCCATGCCCTCCAACAAATCCATGGTCTATCAAAATGTGGACCCATCTCATGTCCTTCTACCGTTAGAAAATACTTTCCTACATAAAACACTAACACAAACAATACCACACTTGACTTTGGCTTTAACCTTGCCGCTGAGACCTCTTGGTTTGCCCAATACATGCTCTCTCTCCTTCTGATGCACTCTTGTTCAATTTGCCCAAATCAATGTGTGCACCGCAACAACCTAGGCTCCAGATCTACTCAACCTAAAATTGATTTGGAAATTGATTCTGCAGCAGAGGGCCAACCCCTCTTCTTGTTCACAGATCTTATTCCAATAACACAATAGAACAAGCTCCTCCACGAGAGGAAGAACCAATCACCATATCAGGAAATGGGATCCAACAAATCGAGCAAATGCACATCAAATCAGAAAGGGGATCGGATAAATCATGCAACCGATGAGGAGCACAGACAACAGAGGAAGAACATGGACAAATCACACGCACGAGAGGTCCCATCCTGATAACCTGCATGGCTCGGAGGAGCATCTGGATGAGCTTGCTGGTGGTGCAGAAGCAGGCGTGGAGGTTCAGGAGGTCGACGCGTGCAGCGGCGAGCGCAGCTTGCGTGGCGTTGAGGTCCGCGTGCAGCGCCGCAGAGCCATCCCACAGGTGAACGATGTTGGCGGCGGGCTTGCCGTAGCCGCCGAATCGGCGAGGGGGAGGCGACGCACCGAGACGGGGCGGGCTGGAGCACCGAGGTTGCCGAGAGAAGAATCGCTGCACTGGGAGGAGCGAGTGGTTCTAGCAGTCACGGACTCACGATGGCCAGACGGCTGTTAGCGGGTGTGTGCTCTATAGTGTCTTGACCCAAAAAGAAACAACGGACGACCCAATAACAACCAAACTCGTGCACGGATCTTGAAGACAATCGAATGGACATCAACATCGCCTGGGAGAAACGAAAATTTCAGGCACCTGGTCAATAGGAAACGTGCTCAACTATAGTAGGAAACGTTCATGACTGGCAAACATAGAAAAAATCAATTGGCAATGTTACGCCGCAGCGCTTAGCAGTCCCTTGATGATGATGTTACTAGCCTCGGTGAAATGTATCCCGTCCCAGGAGATGAACTTTGACGGGTCGGCGACGCCGGCGTGCTGCAGAAGGCGATGAAGTTGAAGTTGTTGGGTCCGCCCCCGCCCCCGCAGCACGCGGCCAGCGGCCTGTCGCCGAAACCGTACAGTTTGGGGGACGCGATGGCCTTGAGCACGGGGCGGTAGATGTCGGCGTAGAGGAGGGTGAGGCACCTGCCGTAGTTGCTTCGGAGCTCCCTGAGCATCATCCTCAGCATGTGGTTGTGGTGCTCGGCGAACACGTTGAACCGCGTGATGCAGCCGGTGCTAGGGTCGTAGTCTCCCGGACCGCCTGGGAACAGCGCCAAGCTGCTGCGGCTCGCAGCCGATCGGTAGCATCCCCGTGACCACCAACGTCCTCGCCCCGGCAGCGATCATGGCCTGTGCAGCAGGCAGGTTCATTAATTAACAGATGAGGCCGGAGAACAGATGAGGTCGTCCAATTGGAGGATCACGCTGCTTAGACTGATGAGACGACTGATCGAGATGGTGAGTGGACTCAGATGCTAGCTTACGGTCAGGGCCGAACGGATGGTGTCGATGATGTGTGGCACCAGGCTCACCGCGACGTCGACGGAGTTGTTGCTTAGGGCGACGAAGTAGTCATTGGCACCGATCTCGCCGACGTAGAAGACAGACTTCGCCATGATCTTAGGCTGATCTGTTACACACGAGTTTTAGCTTAGATCGATCCATCAACTTACAGTGACTAATTGAGATAAATGGTTGGACTAGTTTTAACCGTAGTCTGATGCGTCGAGTAGCTGCAAAACGTTCTGAAACCAGCTCGTTTCATTAGTCAGACAGAGAGATGGGCACGAACGACTTTAGCCCCTTGGTTGCTAAGAACGCCTGGTCCAGCGCCGTGGCACCACCCAGCGCGAAGTTGGCCCCGTTGACAAAGTCGGCGGCCGTCCTGCCGGCGAGGTACGGGATCGGCTCTGGCACCTTCAGCTCCTCCACTGCTCATATTTGTGAATGCGCTTGGACGTGATGACGTACGGACACTGAGAATGAATGAAACGTACGTGCATTTAAATTTGCATAATATAATTGCATATACATTACATACCGATCGAGGAAGTCGAGGATGAGCCTGCCGTTAGATGCTCGGCCGCTGGGATGACCAAAGTAGGTGTCCCCGTACAGCGGCTTGGTGGATGGCCCCCCTGCAGTCACCGGGAAGATGGCCCCGTTCCCCGTGTCAGTCAGCGAGTTGCCGAACGCGAACAAGCGGGTGTGCCGCCTGCTGCGGTAGCCATCGGTGTCCGCATACACGACGACGGGGGTCACTGCGGCGCCGAGGAGGATTATTAGCAGAAGCGGCACGGCCGGAAGAAAGGAGAACGCGTGTGAAGCGCAGGTACGTGTGGGCTTGCGTGCTCATCTATTACTAGTATATGTAGCGGCATCGTGTCATGGCGACATCAACATGATTTGACATTGAAAGATCGACGTGCTGCCTGCCTAGCGGATCGGAGGATTGGATCAAGAACCTCGATCTTGCAGGGAGTGAGAGGGAATCAGGGAACTCAGCGGAAAAAAAAAAGGACATTTGGAACTTCCCACTTGTTCACGTGCATGCACTGTTCCTGGGGCTCTTTTCCTTTGACATTGGAGTATTATACAATTTCAAGTGGCCATTTGATTATTCGCCGCATGATCGAGCAACACTAGAAACAAGTTATTTTAGTTAGAGTAAGTAGTACAATAATTGGTTTATAACCAACCAAATGTTAATCTAGAGAAGTCAAGTGATCACATTAGTACCGAACCGGCTTTTAACCTCGGTCTGTAAGGGCCTTTAGCCCCGGTGTCTGAACCGAGGCTAAGGATTCAGAACTAAATGTTCCCCCTTTAGCCCCGGTTCGCAGACCCTAGTCCCGGTTGGTAATACCAACCGGGACTAAAGGGTGCGCCAGGACCGGGGCTAAAGGCCCATTTTTTCTTCTTCTGAATTTGATATTTTTTATTTTGGTTTTCCAATTATATTAGGTATTCAAATGTGTGTATTCTTCGCTTCTAATACATGTATTCGCTGCTAATACATGTATTCACACACTTATAAGTTAGTTTCAAGCATTAAACACAAATAAACTATGAAACTCTATAAGTATAATATATATATATATATGCACATAAATTTACATCATTATCCATTGTTACTTGACTTAAGACACAAATGCTCTCGCCACTTAAATCTCATACAGATGTTCGTCTTGATTTGGCTTGAGTGGTTCGGCCGGGTCGTAATAGTACTCGCCTTTAGGGTCGACCACTTTGTCAAGAAGAAATCCAGCAAGTGTCTCTTGAATTCCTTTGAGGCGGACTTTTTGCAACACTTGTTGCTGCAACCATAGAGTCTTCAATTTGCATTATAAAGAAACAAGTGTTAATATACATAAGATTTAGTTAATAGCAACAAATAAATAAAATGGATGTATTATATATATACATATTACATACTTTTAATTTCTCTGTAAGAGTTCTTCTTGCATACACCGTGAGGAACTCGCAAACGTAGTATCCATACTGATTGTTGCCTTGTGGCTGCCTTAAAACCCACGGTAACATACGAGGACCCTTTAGTGTCACTTCTAGTTCCGGACGGTCTTTCGGGACGAACCAAGCCCAAATCCTTCTCAATAATTGGATTATTAGTTAATTAACTCTTGCAGTGTAGTTAAAGAGCAGGAATCCATATTTAAAGATCAAAGTTACCCCTGATAATGTTTATCATATCTTGGTAATCTCCCAGTGGTTTTCTCAATAAGTCAAAGATTATCAATTGACTTCTGGTCATATCGAAGACTATGAGTATCCAGTGAAAACTGCATTTGTTTATAGAGTCAACATATATATCTTTATGGTGAATTCATTAATAAGTAAGATAAATTGTGCAAACGATAACAACACTCATTTAAAGTTGTAGGGGAAGAGTATATATTCTCTGGTCTTTTGGTTGACCAAGAACCTCCAAAGATTCCTCTACGTTTGAGATATCCATTCATCACGGGGAGTGTTTGGATCCGAGAATATGATTGATGGATCAATGAAACCAATATCCGTGTCTCCGTTACGTTTGAGCATTAACATCAACAATCTGCATATATATGTTTGATGATAGTTAGTTACTATACATATACATATGCTATAGTCAGATTACTAAAAGAAATGATCACTTACATACAGTAGCAGCTGATGAGAGATTTGTCTAGAGCATCCATATGGCATAGTTGGTGGAGCTCACTATACGGAACATATATAAGGTCATCGCCTCGAAAGTAATGCTCATCTCTAATTCTGACGCAAATGTTGTCATATGTGCTTTTCTTACATGCCTCCATGTACCACGAGTTTAACGAGCGCATGCGCATACCAAGTTCCCTGAGGGCCGATGGGTTGTACAGACTTCTGCCACGTTCATAAGTTCTCTTCCACTCATAGACTACAGTGGCATTTGCGACGAGTGCATTTCCTAGAAATTGAGTCGTGGATATATCAGCTCCTTTCAAGAACTCTTCCATACCATCATAATTGACCCGTAGAACATTGTCTTCTAGCACGCTCATGTTTGAACCATATTGATTCCCAACAACTAGTGGAAGTACTGATTGCTTCGATTGTTCCCCGAGCTGTGGGACACCCTTCCCTGCTCTTTTCTTCTCGTTAATTGCCTTTTTGAGAGTGCGTTCATAGTCCGATATATATTGGAGAACTCTTTTGAGCATCACGTAGTTGTCTCTTCTTTGCTTCCACCACTTGCCTTAGATCCCCTTTGTTTAAGA
>CM039124.1:26955621-27042439 GCA_022036555.1 Microstegium vimineum | reverse complement strand
TTCAACATTACATGCTTATGTCTCGCCCCCAGGCTCCACAAAATTCCGGGCTCCGCCACGTATGAGCTAGTTGCTAGCTCTAAGCTAACCTCTCCAAACAGTGCAAAGCTCTTACCAATGGCTCATAGTGTACAAACGCACTCACATAATCTTAAAGTGCGTGTATGAGCTAGCTCTTGATCAAGAGCTAGTTTTTCTCTCTTTTGTATTAAAATATAAAAAGAATGTTTTGAGCTAGTTTATGAGCTAGCCATTGCGGTGCCTTAGAGCATCTCCCAAGAGACATGTTAAATTTCAGACTCTATATCTTTTTTTAGCTAGCCAATTCTATAAAATATCTCTATATAATTCAGCGCACTCTAATAGACTAGCCATATCTCACACTCGAGAGATAGAATTTTAACCAACACAAACATGGTACTAACTGTCATGTCACACACACTAATATAGCAAGGTCACACCGGTCAGCCAAAATTGGCCCGACACTCACGGGATAGCACGTCAAATAGAATAGCAATGACTTTAGCTAGTTTTGTTGGAGGCTAGATTCTTACATGATAGCTAAAAATAGAAATAGCAAGTTGGATGACAATTCTCTTGGAGATGCTCTTATGAGAATTAGAGCATCTCCAGAGATTAGCCAAACTTGATTAGCTAAATTTAGTGACTTTGTTCCTCTCTAAAATAGATAATATGAGAGTACTCCAAAAAACCTGTAAAACAAAAAGGGTTAGATAGCTAGTGAGGTAGACTATCTAAAAGTAGAGAGCGAAATGGGTGGGATAGAAAATCATTAAATTTGGAGAGTCATTAGATAGTTTGTTGGAGACGTTTTTTCTTAGCAATAATTAAATTTAACTTTAGAGAAATATTTAGTTAGTCTTTTGGAGATGCTCTTAGAAAGGAAATGACCCGATGGTGGGGGGTGGTTGAGAGATGGCAAGCGAGATGGTCGCCTATGCAGTGACTAGCTTACACTTAACCCAGGAAATAAAACTTGTCAAATCCACTCCTAGTCTTATTTTAGATACGTAACTAAATAATATAAGTCTCTTTTTCTTAATGGATAGAAGAATCCTAAATTCTAAATTAAAACTCGTGGACAGGGACAGATGGGCCATAATGAAGAACATATTTGGGGTGTGCGACCGAGTCGCATTCACTCGAGCACGCTTTGTATGGGTGACTACTAAATAGTGGGGGTGGTTTGTCTTTTATTACGTGAAGATAACCTTGACATGCATATTGGAGTGTACTGTATAGGCTAATAAAACTAGTCTCAATCGTATCGGAGTTTCATTTGTTTTAATAGCCGTCACATATGCATATTTAGTGACATGACACTAATTTTAATGAAGAGAATGAAATGAGTTTTATGACGATGAAACTCTCTTGCCACAATTACCAACTCTCTATGAAACTATGGAATAAAAACTTTGTATTGGGTGTTTCATCCATTTTTTTTTTTAATCTAGATGAAATGGTAGTTTGGAAACAACGTAATGAAAACCTCCATTGAGACTGAGCTAATGTGCAAATAGTATCGCCCATGCTTAGAGTTCCCGTTTCGATCTTGTTTTGTCCAAAAAAATAGAGAGGACTATTTATGCAGATCCTACACACTCATAAATCCATGATTGACCTTATCTAGATCCAAGTAGATACTCCCTCCATTCTAAATTATAGTTCGTTTGACTTTTTTAACTTTAAGTATTACCATCGTTTTATTAAAATTTTTGTATAAAATATTATATTTTTAGATGTGGCTTTGATTATTTTATAGTTCACTTGATTTTTTTAACCCAAGTTTGACCACTCGTCTTTTTTCAAATTTTTGTATAAAATATTATATTTTTGGGTGTGGCTTGATTATTTAATAAGAGTCTACATAAATAAACTTTAATTTGACTATGTTTGGCATAATTTTTTTTAAGACTTTGTGGTCAAATTTGAACTAAAAAAAGTTAAACGAATTATAAATTACAATAGAGAGAGTTAGGTAAATTATCTGATTTGGTCTAAAGTTCTCCGTTTTAAATTTTTAGCTACTATATTATCTATATTTGTTTGGATCCAAAAGAGTACGAGATACCCGCAAGGCCAAAATCATAACCCGTTGAACTGAAAGAAAAAAACCCTGGGGTGCAGCAGTGCCTTCTTGGATTGATTGATTGAGCGATTCGTCGTGAGCCGGCGCGGAACGGTGCGTTGTGTCTGTGGTCTCCGCGACGCGATCCAGGCTTTTGTGGTGGGGGACACGCGCGGTGATCACGGGGTGCTCTCGATTGCCGCTTTTGCTGCCACTCACGAGGGAATCTTCTTTTTCTCACAAGTGATTGCGGCGGGCGAAGTGGCACGATGTTTTTGGTCTCGTGGTGCACCTTTGCTTTGTCCCCGCCACCCCACTCTTGGTTTCTTGCCTGCCGCGGCCTGCATCCTGCCTGGTGGCACCGGGCACCTACTAGTATCTTATCTATCTGATTAAATGATAAGTACGTTTTTTATCTAAACTACTAATTCACCGTCTTTTCTTTCTTAGGTCCATCAAAAAACAAACCCCGCTGATGAGTTTCTCATCCATCTACCTAGGAAAGTGTATCAGAAAGGCTGATCTCTTCAAAATCTACCATCCTGGTTTATTCTTACTCTTCTCTCTCCCTACTCACCCAGATCCAAGGGCCACCTCACGATCGCTGCCTATTCCTCCTTTTCACCGAGTTTTTTCGGAAAAAAAGGAGAGCGCCACCGCGCCCCCACAGGGGGAGGAGGAGAGGGCGCCGCCGGAGATCCGCGACGGAGGAGGGCCGCGCTGGTGGAGAGCCGCACCATTGGGGAGTCGCCGCCGCGCCCTGCGCGAGGAGGCGCCGGGCCGCTGCGCGAGGAGACGCGGTGGCCCGCCGAGTGCGCCGAGGGCAAGTGCCCTTTGCCGCTGCCCGCTGGTGAGGGCCGGGGCCGCCGAGGGGCAACGGGCCAACGGCGACGGCGTCCGCCCGCCCCCGGGCGCCGAGAAGCGAGGGCGCCCGGCGTGCGAAAACGCAGGGAGCAGGGTGCCGGGGCGGAGGCCGGAGCGGGGGGAGCGGCACTGCTGCTGCTGTGCGCAGCAAGAGGCGGGAGGAAGGAGCAGGCCAGCAGCGGCGGCGGGCGGGCGGCGGCGCAGCGGGAGACCGGAGGGGCGGAGGGTGGTTTGCCATGCACAGCTATCAAGACCAAATATTAAAGTGTACGAAGTTAAACTCTGCAAAACAAATTCGTTGTTTTTAAAGTATTTTCTTAGATCAAACCGTTGCGTTAGCAGGACATTATTTTGTAATTCATACCATCTAAAAATGAATGCGGGTTAACGCTATGTGCATTGACATGGTTTAATAGACATACTAATGTTGCCACAACACTTCCCACGTTATGTCACTTGATATGGTGGTCGAGTAACGCCACTCTAGCTATATGACATGACACGTTTTGAAACAGAGGATCAAAGTGTTCTCTAAAAGTTTTCTAAGTTTTTGTGTAAATAATGAAAAACCAATTACTAATGATTTTAAATTGTCTTCTAGCAACGGTCTTCTTTTTTTAGGGGTTTTTATATATCCCCCCAAAAAAACATTTTTTTAATATATTTAAAATTTAATTTTAAAAAATTCAAAGAATTGCGCACATAGGGTTTCCTAAAAAAAAATTAAAAAAAAAAGAAACTTTTTAACTTTTTCCCAAAATTTTTTCCAAACCAATTTAGTAAATTTTCTTCGAAAACACTTCGGGGGCACCCCAGTTTCATGGTAGATCGCGACTGCTGATGGGAAGGGTTTACTCACTCCGCTCCTGGGGACCCCGGGGCCAATTGCCGGGCGTCTTTTTATGCCGAAAAAACTTTCATTTTTCTCACACTTTTGGGCCCCAGAGATTTCCCGAATGCATCAAGCTATCGTTTACAGCGTTCCCCGGGTGCGTCCGGGCAAAAAAAACCAACATCGACAATGCACGTAACCCCCATTGCCTGCCCGATGACACATCGCCGGTGCTCCAGATTTTCCCTTTGCCGCGTCGAAAAATTTTCCCGACCAAGTATCTCGCGCCCCTCTGTCAACCCCCGGGTTTGCCACGCGCAAAGAAGCGGGCAATTTTTTTGACCCCATTGCAGCGGGGTCCCCCACCCCTGCCAACGGGGGCCCGGGCAGGGCGACACTGACTAAAAAAAACATTGTCTGCAATGCCGGTGCACGTCTCCTTTCTCTGCGTCCTATAAACCTTTGGGGTAAAATCCGGCATTGACAGAACTAGGCCCCCCCTCCCCCTGGGCGGGCGCGGACCCATTGGGGGCTGGGAAATGCAGGCTCGCTTGGCCAACCGTCTGCACCCCAGGGCCCTTTTGGCGGCCTTGGTTTGCCGGACCTGCACATCCTGGGCTACGCTCAAAGGGTTTGCGTTGGGAATGGGCCCCCGCCGCATGGCACCTCGGGCTAACCTGGACCCGGCTCCCACCCAAAAACTGAGCGGTAGGTGCAAGGCTTTTTTCGCCGCCCCCACGCGTTCTCTATTGGCAAGGGTTGAGTATACCCTCTTCTGGATAGACCCTAGCACCCCCGGGACCCGCTATGCAACATCACCCCACTATTTTCCCCCGGTCGGGCCGTCCAGGCGACGTCGTGGGTCGGAAAGGGGGCCGGGGGGAAGGCCCCAAACCCGGGGCCTTTGGGACGTCGGGGGCCCAAACGGTCCCTTTCAAACTCAATTCATCTGGCTAGGGGCATTGCTTGAGGAGGTCCACCTCGCCCAAAAAGGGTTAAAAAGGATCGCCCCGCACTGGAGATGGTCACCCGAGGGGGAGTACTCCTCTTCCTGGGCCCATACCTAGTTTTCCCTTCGCCGACAGGACCTCCCCGTGGGGCCAAGGAGCTGTGGGGAACCAAGGCGCCGCCAAAGGGTTTTAAATTTTTCTTCTAGCTCTCCTGCACACGGCTTTTGGACGGCGGGAAAGGGAAAAAACCCATGGCCTACGCAAAACAAATTTCCCGTGCCATATGCGCCACACCAAACCACCGTCATCTAATTTGGGGGGGCCCCGTATTCCCAAAAAGCGAAGTATTGGGACCCGCATTTTCCCCATGTCTTGGCCTTACCACCCCCCCGGGGCCCCTACACTCGGATCGACTCTGTGACTGGGGGCTTCTCACAAGGAAAGTGCCCCAAAAACAACACCCTTTGCCAGGGTTTTGATGCCCTCGTCCTACTCTTTCCTAGTGCATGGTGCATCTGGAAGGAAAGAAATCGAAAGGAAACCCTTTGACAACAAGAAACCCGTGACCCACAAACCGTTTTGCTAAGAAAAATTTTTTATGAGGGGCCAAAGGGGCTGCGACCCGGGGTTTTAGGGCCCCTCGCGGCGCTCCCCCCACCCTATACCTCTCCCACCGCGCGCCTATCTGTGGCAAAAAAGTTTTATTCATTTGCACAACCCTCTAACAACACCGTTCTACCGGCGATTTGTGTTTTTGTTGTGGTCCTTTCGGATTGAGGCAGCTCCCCCTTCGTCTGACAATTGTAATCCAAACTCTACCTTCTCTTAAAAAAACACGGCAACGCACGTTTTCGAAAAAAAAATGGTAGACTATTTAAAAACTGGGGACGCCAAAAAATCCTAAATAAATTTCCCCGTACGCCGAAAATCCTGCAAAAAAATCCAGAATAAAGTGTCCCCACCCCCGGATTTAAATCCTGGGTGAGAGCCCCCCAACCAATGACCTTTTTCTTTTTAAAAAATGAACCCTTTGACATTATAAAAGAGGGTTTAGAACTGCCATAGGGACTGAACCCGGGGAAAGGCAGGGGGTCAGGGGGGTGACTTTAGAATCTTGAGCATTGTGATGACTGAGAGGGATTGGTCGTTGTTTCTCCTTTATAGAAAAAAACCAGTGGGGGTGGGGGGGGAGGAAAACACAAGTAACGGGAAAGACGGGTTTGCTGGCGTAAGGGGTGATCAACGAAATACGACAAAAAAGTGCGGGGAAACCCGGGACGCGTCTGGACTGGAGATGATCACCACTAAACCCAAACTGGGCTGGTCTGGGTTTGGGTTTTCCCGATTTTTGAGCCAAGCGCATCCGAACGGGGGGCCCAAAAAAACCGAGCAGATTTGCGGGCACAAAGAACTCAATCTGCAAACACTGGTTCAAAAAGGTCACCTCGCCCTCCCCCCGCGCCCCCCCACCAAGAACTTTTTTGCCCAGTTAAAATGTCTTTTACTTCCTAGCCGCCCCAATTTTACAGCGAAAGGGGCGGGAAGCATAAGCTCTCCCTCGCTTGCCCCCCTTTCGCTCCTCTCTTAAAAAGTAGCCGTGTAGCTCTTGTCAAAAACGGTTTCCCTAGGGGCCGTTTTTTTTTGCGCTCAGGCTGGGTTTTTTGGCCCCGCCTTTCCAAAGGACAGCACGGCAGGTTCCCCTTTTTCCCCCTGTCCTGCCGCGCCGTCCCAACGCCGGGTAAGCACCCTCTGCCCGTCACCGCCCGAGGGGGGCCCGCCCACGGCCGTTCCGCGCCCAGCCCCCCGCATTTTTTGCCATTTAGTACGTCAGTCGTCTAGCTACCCAAATTCCCATTCATTCATTCTTCATTACGTACATTCGTACGTGTATCAAATAAAAAGCCCAATCTCGAGCGCATTTGGGGGGTTGTCCCGGTGTTTCTCTCCCAGACAGAGCCGCTTTGGGGTGCTGGCCGGCGTCCTGAGCGGGGAATCAAGGCCCATGGGGTTGGACGGCGGACGCACGGTAAACCCCCCTTCTCCCCTTTCCAATATCTGCTTCAGTTTTTTCATTGCACGTTTCAGTGCATAAATAATATCGGTCCGTTATCTGATACTGAAAACTTTTTCCTAAAGTTTGCTGCTACATCCCAAAAGCGCCTTTTTTCACATTTTTTTATACTCGCCTCTCAGATTACAAATAAATTTGCTTCTGTCATTATGGGTACTTGTTCAATTTTGGGGACACCCTTTTATCGGGGTGAAGATAAAATTGCCATACTCCCCCTTTTTTAGCTCACTCAGCATGCAAGCCAAACTCAAGGGGGTCCCTGTATTTCAGTCTGTCTATGTGACTATGTCAACCCCCCCTGCTACTCGCCCTACTCTCTGATATTCAGGGGCCCGGGTTTTTTTGGATAGGTTAACGGAAACCATGAAACCATGAATGTGGAAGGCTTTTTTTTCCGGGGGTATTTTTTATCCGGGGGCTTTTGTGAGTGCATACGCTTCCTTGACTACTTGGATGAATGTGAGGGGAACTGGGAAAAATGCATTTCCAACGGGGTTAAATGTCTGTGAAAGACGGAAGAAAAATGTGGAGCTCTCCCCAAATGGCGACGGGGCCCCCTTTGGGGACTTCGTTAAGGTAAACAAAAACTTGTGGGGGGCACTTCACTTGGTATGAGCACAAAATTTATTTGCAAAAATGTTCTGACAAATAAAATGCACTGATAAACGCTACAAATAGTCTCTGCTTCTGAAAAGTTTTAAAAAGGGCCTTTTCCCAAAATTGTGACAGAAGCAGAAACTTTGCTGCCAGATCATCTCTTTTTAAGCGAGGTGGTCCCGCTAGCTTGTGAATTGGCACGGCATCCTGGGGTTTTCCCCAAATCAATGGAAATGGATATTTTTTCAAAGGTGGCCTTCTTTCCCCACCATGGTGACTACCCCTTTCCTCCCCCTTTTTTTTCTTGTTTCCCTTTTCATTTTTCATACGTGATTTTTAGTCTAAAAAACAAATCGGGTTCAGGGTCAGAAACCCGCCTGACCCGGGTCACCGTAAAACCAAATGCAGAAGGGCCCCTTGCAAAAGGGCCAAGCATTTTCAAGCATTAATCTTGTGCTAAAACAAAATTTCAATTGCCCTAATCACAAAATTTTTTTTTGAATAATACATATTGCATCAAGTGAACCCAAGTATCTCAATTAATCTCTTTTATTTGCAGGGTTAATATGGGATTGAGCGGGATGAACAGGAAGTATCAATTTTGGGTAAAAGTTCCCGGTGAAGACGCGATGAAGAACAGACATCCCTTTCTACTACCCCAAAAATTTTGAAAAGCGTGGGAGGGCCCATTTTACTCACAAATCCTGCCGAAAGAACAAACCCCTGCTTTGAAAGGGAAGAAAAAAAAAAAAAATAAGATGTTAAGTAAAAACATTCCTCATGTATCAGGGGGAAAGTGGTCAAGCCCCGAAAAGCTCTTCTGAAATTTTACTAGTTTTTTTTAAAAAATTTCATATTTTTTTTAGCTATCTTCTTTGTTGCTGAACAAACCTAGAACTGTAGGAGCCAAAGGGGTGGGAAAAAGGGGGACACACCCCGATGCATGGATGAACGGGAAAACCCGTTTTTTCTTAATCTCAATCGTGAATTCGTATAATAAAAATCTTAAATGAACTTAAGAGATCCCCAATTTAACGATGGGGTAACTTTTAAAGGTCGACTACTATTTTGTTTTTCATAAATTTGATGGCCAAATCCGGTGTGTTGATTGGGGATGTCCTATGGTATTCTTTCCCCTCAAAAGGGCCGGAGGTGAAGTCTTCTCCTGGGTTGAAATCTCTTAGAAAAATAAGATTCCTTAAGACAAAGAAAAAGTGAAAGGATTTTAAAAACTCCCAGAAAGAGCACTGTGCGAACTGCTGATTTTTCGTCAAAGATTCTTTTTGTTTTTTTTGACATTTTGGCACATAATGACACCCTTTCTGGTAGTAAAACCCTTTTTTTTTAAGTAAAGATTTGCTCTTTTTTCCATCTATAAAACCCCCTAAATAAAAACCCCAATATGTGAAGGGCCCTCCCAGTTTTTTTTCCCTTAAAAAGTGATGGCCCCCGGATTTCAGAAACAAAGAAAATTTATTTTTTTCGTTGTTTGTATGACTTTTGTGATATATAGGTCCAAAAATAGTCAATGACAGCCCAAAGGGGGTTTTGAAGAAGGGGAAAGAATTATATGATAAAAGGAATTTTGGGACATTTTTTAAACCTTGAGAAACTTATGAAAACACCTTTCATCTCAAAAAAAGCTTCATCATTCATACAGGGAAAAAACAAAGGGTTTTCCATGCATGCTGCTTGTGGAGCTTTTGGAATATGGGACTCTCAAACCAAACTTATTCTGTTGTTTCTTGAGTTTGTTCGGTATTTTTTTGATATATGGAATTTTTCCCTATTCATATTGAATGGCATTAAAAAAATCAGGAATTTTTTATTTTGCCAAAAAAAATTTTCTTAGTTGAAAAAACCCCTGTGACGCAGGTACATAATAAAAAAAAATTAAATTTTGTCCGGGGAGCTATGTACCAACAATTTGGGGGGGAGTATTTGGACGCAATATGCAAAGAGATATATACATATATAAAATCAAAAGGGAAAGGGTTTTTGTCACGGGTTTTGTTTTTTTTCCTTCATTTTAAAAAATTTGTACATTTTTGAATAAAATTTGGGGCCCTGCACTAAAAAATTTTATAGGTTGCAGGCCACTACATTATGTTTTTTTAAGGGCATGTATGTTACATGATTTTAAATATACAATTTTTTTCTAACAAAAAAACTCAAGAGCTTATTACCCACAAAAAAAAATACTGAAGTACAAAGGATAAATTTTTCCCAAAAATAAGCATTTTTTTTTTTTATAAGAAAAAGTATTTTTAATTTTTTTTTTCTAGGATTTTCCAAAGGCCCATTTTTTAAAGAGCTAAAAAGTAAATTTTCCCCCAAAAACCCAAGATCATTTTTTAGTCCCCAAAAACTGAAAACTTTTTTAAAAAATTTTTACGTAAAATTAGTGCTTGTGGGAAAACCAGATGCAAACATGGATAAAAACCCCCAAAACCGCATTTTCGCCAAGTAAAAACCAAAGGGGTTTAGGGGTGCTTATTTGTATCAGCATTAAATCATTGATTTTACCCTTTAATTCCGACTGAAGGCATCGGGAATCGTGCAAGTAGTAGAATGAGATGAAGAAGACTTTAAATATTCTGGGGGCTCTCATGTTTTTTCTTTGTTACCAAAAAAAAAATTTAGATCTTTTCCCTTTTCATGTTTTTCCGGGAAAAAAATTCGAAAAAAAGGTTTTGTATAAATCGGGAAACATACTGTAACAGCATTACAGCAAACCACAGATGAACATATCATGGACCTCACCCTTTTTTTGGATCTTTTGGGGTCTGTTTAGACCTCATGAAATCCAAAATTTTTGGGGGTTTTTGGTTTTTTCCCATTTTGAAAAAATGGAACAAAACCACCTAAAATTTTTGGGCAAAAAATGGTCCATTCCCTTTTTTTGGGTTTTGGGAAACTAAAAGGCCAAAAAAACCCAAAATTTACATTGGTTTGTGTATCCCCTCACAATCCCATCATTGGGAAAAAAAAAAAAGCCCAAAATTTTGTTGAAACTAAACACCCCCTGAAATTTTTTTGCATTTTTTGATTTTTAAATCCAAAATAAATTGGGATTTTGGATTTTGGGTTTTAGGAGGAACAAACAGGCCCCCTTTCAAGTTCTTTTGTACATTTTATGGAATTTTGACGCTCACCCAAAGGGTTTTCATCGTTGCTCCCCCGCCCCGCTCCCGCCCCCCACGCTCCCCCTCCCCCGCCACGCACTTTTCCCCGGGGCCCCTGGTCTTCCGGGCCCCCCAGGCCCCAGCCCTCGCCCGCGAAAGCCGCCCGGCCCCTGGCCACGCGGGCCCCGCCCGATGGCCACAAAAGGGAGTAGAGTAACTAAAGTGGCTTGATTTGGATGGCAGTTAGTAGGTAACAAAGTTTTATAGACTTCGGGAAAAAAATTCATAGAAGTAGGGGGGAGAAGTGAAGAAAAGTTTAAGACCCACGACGCAATTTTATCTCTAACAAAAACAAACCCCTTTTATTATTTTTGTGAGTTAAACTGTAACACCCTAAAAAATTTTAAAAACCAAATTGGCTTGAATTTGATTTCAATTTGAAATTTAATTTTGGGTTTAATTTTTATTTTATTTCTAAACCCAAATTTTTGTGACATAGAATTAATTAAATAAAACAAAACCAATATCACTTTTTAGGGTTACAACAAAAGTTTTTTGCATTCATGCCTCTGTATTATCTCTTTTGTATTAATTTTTTTGAAAAAACTAAAAGGTTTTTAAAAAAATTTGGAAAAAGGTTTTGGAAAGCCCAAAAAAAAAAAGGGAAGAAAAATGGAAAACAAACCTTTTTCTCCCTATTTTTTGTTTTGGGCCCCGCCTGCAGTGCCCCCCTTTCCCCATTCCCTCCCCTCCCCCCGGGGCCCCGGGCCCTCTCCTCACCCTCGCCTAGCTCGCCCCGCAGGGCCCCCGTGGGCCAACCCCCCTCCCCCTTTCTCTCTCTGACGCGCGGGCCCCGCCCTTTACGCCTCCCCTCCTCCTCCTTTCCCAGTCCCCGAGAGGACTCTTTCGTCAAATCACAGCCGAAAACCCGGGCCCCGATTTTTTCGCGTCAGGGGTAACCGTTCAGGGTATCCCTCCCTAGACCCAGCTATAAATAGTCCCGGGCCCCGCCCGCCTTTTCTCCCTCCACCCCAAACTCTCGCCCCGCCCTTTCAGCCCCCAGCACGCCGCTCGCAAACGCTCCGCCAATGCAATGCAGAGCACCGCCCCCAAAGCTTCCGCGCCCGCGAATCCGGCCCCCCTTTAGCAAAACCCCCGACTTCGCTTTTGCTTTGCCGTCCCCCCGGAGTTTGGCCCCAAACCCCCGATTTTCGCTCTTTTCCCCCCCCTGAACATGCCGTAACCGAGCTCGTCAACCTTTTCAGGAGCCCGCGCCGGCCGTTCACAAAAACGTCCCTTTAGCAAACCCCGGCCCTCTGAACCCCTTGAGTTTGCCTTCGCCTCCCCCTTTCTCCTCGACCCCTCCCGTGCAAAACCGAGCACATCCGCCAGTTCCGCCATGGCTCGCGCGGACCGAGCTCCGGCCGCCGCCTTGGCGTCGTCCCAGCCGAGCCCCTGTCAACCCATGGGAATCCCGCTCTTCATCCATCTCCCTTCTAATCTGGCGCTCCTAAGTCACGATCGGAACCTGATCCAGATCACACCGATACCCCTTCGCGGGTTTATTTGCTAAAGAGACCCCATTTCATCCTTTTAACCCTCCAATTCATTAAACCCGATTTTCTGATTTATTTTAATTCATTAAGTTCCACTTATTACAGTTTTGCTCACTGATTTTAAAAAACCCTATAACTTCTCGTTTTAATCCAAATCGATCCTTGTCAAGAGTTGCGTTTAGATTCGTAATTTTTAATGCTCTATCCAGTAGGATAGATTTCATCTAGCTAATCACTTTTGAAAATAAAAGTTTTGATTAATTCATTTAATGCTTTAATCTTGTGATAGTAAATCTTATTTAATCCTATATTTTTATTCGTTTAAATCATTTAGCGTGAATTTCGCTTCTTGTGATCGCTAGCATAGTATATAAAATCTGTGTTTTAAAACCTTTTCATAATCTTTTTTATTGTGTGGTGTAATTTCTAATTAGATCTTGGTTGCTTCGTGTATGATGTTCGGATGATTGCGTGGTGAGTTTATCGAGTACAGTCTTGAGTTTTTTTTCGGTGATCAGGAAGTTTCTTTGTAGCAAATCAGGACCACCAGGAGCTTTGTGATCAAGGCAAGTATAACATGAGACCATCCTTGTTATCTATTCACCATAATTCATCTTAGTCATATTTCATGTGTCATAATTTGATTCCTACTTAAATCTATACCATTGCTTGTTATACATTTCCCTTGTCACCAATCGGGATCAATGCATATGGGTAGCTTTGCTATTCTTATATGAAGGAATCTGGAATTGAATCTGGACTAATGGAATATATGCAACAATGATTAAAATTGGATTTTATAGCGACATGGAATAGGACCCCACTGTAGGTCAAAAACTAGGACTTAAATGCAACCATGATGTTATATGAACTCTGGATTTAGTACCAAGTATGAAAGATCGTTACCTTGGCATGTTGGTATGTTCGTGAAAGCACCATTGCCGATTGGTTGTAGGGCATGGCCTAGTGTGATACCGTTTCGAAATGTACCATCGATTAGGGGCTTTACATACCCCTTGCCCTAGGGTCCGTAGGGTCTGTCGACATGTTTGAAAGACTTTTGAAAGATTTCGTTGTGTACCCTGCCACCCCTTCCTTTGGAAGTGTTTTAAAGGTTGATCACCTCGACGAAAGGCCAACACGGCTTGTGGGTAAAGTACGTAACTCGCTGCTAGTGTAAATCTATTATGAATAGCCGTGCTCACACGGTCACCGGGGTCCTAGAAACTCACATGGTAGAATGATCATGTTGTTTAATTGTTAAATATTAATTTATTTATTCTTATCAATGTGGTTATCAACGAAATGCCTAACAAAGCGAAGTATTGGTAAAACTTGACGCAAGTTAAAAACAACCCAGTTTAACCGACAGTGTCAAGCCTTTGAGCTTTCAGAACCTCATAACCCTGTGCTACTCTTACACTTGCTGAGTACTTAAGGCTCACTCCTTACTTTATCAACCTCATCAATATGGCTATGAAGACTACCAGAGAAGAGTACTTACCAGGCTAGTGGTCAACTAGTGGCGTTCCATGTGAAGTGGAGCTTCGTCGCGAGAGTTATCTATTTATTTTCCGCTGTTATATTTTAAGAATATATTCGTTAGGTATTAAGCCCTCAGTGGATGGTACTATTTAAAGATTTAACAGGCTTAGTGTGTGATAGATCTCCTGGCGCATAATAGTTATTCGAAATTCAATTTTATCTTAAAATTGGGTGTGACAATACAACCCTTTACACTTGTGGCAAGTGACAAAGGCGCGTTGGGTTAATCCCATGTACTGTATCTTCACTAATGCTTATGGAAGAAATTGTTTTAAGCGGTCTGTCATCAACCCTAAGCATGAACTGTGCTACGGCGAAACAATAAGGTGAATCAATACTTGGACAGGTTATTGTGCCTTGCTTTTGGTGGCTGAAAACATTTTGTTACTGTAATACCGTTAACACTTAGAACGAGCTAACACAAGGCGTACAGGAACAGACGGACAGAAAATTCAGGACGGGCAATGGGGTTCTATGTCAAATTGAAAGCACTACAATCTCTGACTGAGTGACAGGGCTAATCACAAAACTTTCCGTATTTTAGGTCCATATCAGGTGTTTAAAAACAAGATTGGCAAGGTGGCGTACTGTCTGAACATTCCTCGTCAGAAAGAGTCATCCCGTGATCCATGTCTCGGTCTCGCAGATTGAATCTAGCTCTTATGTCTGGCACAATTGTTGTGGCATCGACCTATCGTAACCTGCCTACATTCCTGGAGAAGAGAAGTATGTGTCTGGTCCTGTGATATTCTGCAGCAACCTACCATATCAGAAGTGTGCTTCTAACGGCCATACAGGTTCTAGTCCCAATGGTTTGATCTAGACGCGTCCCATGGAAGGAAATTCTTTTTGGGGAGAGTGTCATCCTTCCCCCCATGCTCTGACATTTTTGGGCAAGCTATCGTGGCAAATTTATTGATTTCAAATATATATTTACACCATTAGCTACTTGTACCAAAAGAGAATTTAGAGGATCTTAGTTCCCAATGAATGGAATAATTGCAGCACACCAAAATAAAAGTCAGAGGGATTCTCGTTTTCCCAATGAATGAATACATCAGGACAAAGATACTTAAGAGTTTACAAGAGAAAAATATGCACTAGTTTAATTGTTTCCCTTGGACAACAATCAAACTTCAGAGATAGGCAGATGCAACAAACCAAATTTGTCGTCCACACTTTATAATTTCCAAACCACTTTTTATAAAAGTCTGATTGAATAATAAGTTCTTGGGCATCCTATCTGACCATAACTCTTCGAGCATTTGCTTCGGCCACTGAAGTAGTATCAACCTTTGGCATGCCACACCTCTTGCAACAAGAAAGACCCTATTGTCTTTTTTTTAGAGAACGTGAATCCCACACGTATCATTAAGATGAAGATGATTGTTTACGACAAACCACGTTAATCACAGATTAACCCGATCAAAGCCGCAAAAGCGGAGAAACGACCAAATAGCTAAACACCACGCCCCTTGTGTATACAAAAATGGAAACTAGGGGGGAGCTCTAACCAGTTAGCACTGAGGGCAAACGCCTGGTCCATGATCTCCGAGAGGTGCCCTGAAGCCTGGCCGCTATGACACATAGCACTGCCATCTCCATAATGACCTCAGTCAAGTTGTAACGGTGTCCGCATCAAAAGGTTTCTATGAGTTCCTTTCTTTCTAGAGTCTCCACCATCAAGAGGAACAGTGATCGAAAGCCTTGCGCAAGCCACAGGTGTAAGCTCTTCCATGTTTTTAGCCACCCGTGCATGAAAGTTCCTCGAGACAACAACCGCAGTGTCGAGGTGATTGAAGAACGCAGACATCGAGACCATAACCTCCCGAGAGAATACTTTACGCAGGCCGAGGAAATATGATCCATCTGTTTCATCCTGTTGGCTGCAGAACACACATAGCGCGTCCTTCCTGCAGACCATGGCTCCTAGCGGCGATGCACAGTCCAAAACAGGCCATGCATGGCCAACCAATAGAAGAACCGAACCCGCGGGAGCCGTGTCTTCAAAGAGTAATTTGCCACCAAGAGGTGAAGAGCACGAAGAACATTGCCCCGTACCAACCGTCGGTGCCGGAATACTGTGGTACCGTAGTGAGGCCTTCCAGGCGAAGATGTCCCGGTGAACCCGGCGCTAGAGCGATCAACTGTATCTTTCTCGGAGAGGATGACCTAACTCCGCTATGAGCCGCCAAGAAGTGTGCACACGCGGATGTGGTGACCCCATTGCCGATCCCAACATCGTAGCAGCGAACGTTGCCTCGCCTTCTTCTCTTGGGCACCGCCGCAAAGATAGTCGGGGCGAAATCCCCCGATGCACTGGCCTTCAAGCCAAGGGTCCTCCCCAGAAGAAGTGGACTCTCTATCCCCGGCCCCAACTGTGACCCTGGTAGCCGCCTGAAGAAACTTCTCAAGACCCCGATCGTCTTTCTTTCGGAAGTCCTTGCAGGCTCTTTTCTGGTCGAACCCGGTGCAGCCAACCACACCTCCCAGCGAAGTCGCATTCCCATGTCGTTGACCAGATCGGCGACCCCGTGCCGCCCAGGTGAGTGGGGCCGGCAAAACGGACCTCCAAGCTAGTCTGCACTTCCCTCTGTCTTCCCACCCGCCGCCTGTTGTCCCCCGCACCTAAGAAGTCATGTCGTAGCTTGTCAATACGTTCAATGGCCCATGCAGAGAGGGCCCATCGTTGGTGGCTGTGTGAACCGGTATCGCCGATAGTGGCCTTGACCAACGTGATCTCCCGCAAGTTGAGCAGATTTCCCTTCCAGCGTGGTAAAAGGCGCGCGGCGATAGAGTCAATGATAGCTTGCACTCCGATCCCTCCTAGCTTGAAGATGGACAGCGGTATCCCGAGGTACCGACGCGGGAAGCCTCAAACCCGACAGGCAGGATGATTAGGACCATTCCATCTCAACCTCTCCGCATGCATTGGGGTGACGACACTTTTGTCCATGTTAGCAAATAGCCGAAGCTTGGCCGAAAAGACGAGGACCTCACAAGACATTTTGCCTTGTGCCAGTTTTATTTTGCCCGAATGTTTTTGTGTGTGATCTATATAGGCCTCTAATTCATCTATTTTTTTCCGTTTAATATATATTGATACACAACTTTTCTACATGTTTCACAGAATAAAAAAGTCAAAATTTGAGGAACTCATTCTGTTAGCTAGCAAATAATTCATTTGTGCATTTTCGTCATGGTTTTAAATCGTCGGCTAAGATAATTTTAGGCAAGCTGGTAGTTATAGTGTTTAGTGTAAGCGGGCTATAGCCGGCTATAGCGGGCTAAATGCAATAGCGGACTGCCCTTCCTAGCTAATAGCCCGGCTAGTAAACCTTGTGTCTCATGTCTAATGTTCTAAAATATTGTACAACTCCCTACACTAAAAAGAGGATGATGCGAACTATCCTTGATTTTATACGGGTGCTCACATTTTTTTGGATTTAATTTTTAGAATTATAAACGCCGGTATGTTTTAAGTGGTAGGCGACGTCCGCCCCATCGACGATGAAACAACCTGTGGTGACTTCGGTGACATTTTCAAGATATGCCGCTTCAGTCTCGGTACGCGTCGTTGTCTCTGTATAATTCTAAAAAAAAAGAAAAGGTCACAGTAAATGCTCTTCACAATTCCATTGTGCATAATGGACATTGGGTACTAGTGATAATATGCCAAATACCAAAGATGTGCTTGCATGGGACAATGGTTAAAGAAAGTTCTGGCTCTCCGACAGGCATTTTAAATGCTTTTCAACTAAAACTTAGGCTTGCCGTTACACAAAATGCCAGGCGAAGGGGATTCCGGCCTCTAGTAGACAAAGCGATTAGCAAGCTCACTCTTTGGAACGACCAGCCTAATTAACCTAGCAAGCCGCTTAAACTTTTGTTAAAGTAGTCCATAAGCTTGCAAGCCAGTCTACTTCCTCATAATCCCTCCGTCCCTGGGGGGGCCAAAAAGACATTAAAAGACTTCAATTCGGCAATAGAAAAAATTCGTGTGGCAAGGCACTGAGACGCTATAACAGGTAGGATAGGAAGCAAGTTAATTGCCGAGGTTGTGCTAGACCCAAATGCTATGAGGGCTTGGGCATCTCCTACCTTGGAACTTTCAAGGGCCCTATGATTGCTATGGTTGTTGGCTACAATGGTCAACAATATTGGATGGTATGATTGTAGCCCCATGTAAACAAGAATGTCAAGCGTTCTTTTTGCGGTGTCCAACAATGCGACAATTGGAGATGGGAACGGAGCATGCTTTGACAAAAGCTTGGCTAAACTGCCAATGACATGTGACGTACGGCCGGGCACATCGCTCCATTTCAAGAGAAAAACATAACCCTCTAGGCCTTCTTTGATATAACTGATCCGCGATATTAACCTACAACATCACAGTTTCTACCCAACACTTAACTGATACACACAGCTATGGCGAGAAACCAAACGCATAATTCTATAGAGCGGACACAATAGACGACCTTGCTTTGAAAATTTGGAAAAAAAAGCAAATACTAACATCCTCTGCTTACCATGCCCGCCTATTTCATTTGGCGCAAGCTAAAACAACTTTGTAGCGCTCAATCTGGAAACCTTGAGCACCTCCTAAATGTAGATTTTTCAGCTATCTATGATACAAAACTGAGTATGGACCAACCATAGACTGAAAGCTCACAGTGCCAAATAAAGGAACCTACACACTATGTAGGCTTTAATGGGAGACATGCCTGCACCTTTGCAGGGACTTGCAGGTTCATGAAGCGATTATGTAGAGAAATCGACACCTGAACACAAAACTAAAGACTTGAATCGACGAGTGACATGGCCCCTAATTGAGAACTCCTTGAGAAGTACGTGGGACGACAAATGTCACGTGAACCCCCCGGGTATGAGTAGGTAAGGCACATAATGATCCTCATATCATAAATAGTATGACACTGAAAATATAAAGGAAAGAAATCGCAGAGTTTTTTAGCGTGGAGAGTTTTTCTCCCACAAATTTAACGGTGCGTCAGAAAATTAAAGAACGAGGAGGTATATCTTGGCGGGAGCAAAAACTTTTTCTTACATTCATCATGACTCTGTTTTTTCTACTTTGGGAGGTGCCCCTTCTCCACATCTTTTAGCTATACAACGATTGTTTATTTTCCTTGTTACTTTGTATATTGAGCCTTTGGCTGAGGAATTATAGTGCTTTTCTGGGCAATCTCCCCTTCATTAAAAAAAATATTTGGCCCTCAGGAATGGGTTGCATAACTGGGTTTTCCTTTATAATAACCGGAGAGTGGAGAGACAGAGGAGGAGGACAAGCAACATGACATATGTAACACATCTATTACTGAATTCCCTAATCTGTCCTCTGCCTTCCTGAATTCCTATCTGTTTCTTACTGTGGTTTCGATCGACCCCAGTCTCCACTCTCTTATCTATCTTCCCTAGCTACAACTGCTGTGACACACTATAAGAGTTACAGAAGCCTGCCAGCTGTCGAAAGAGTTGCTTAGAGAAGATTTTGGTTTCGAAAAAAGTTGAAAAATTGACGGACAGCCTATATAGATTGTCAGTCCGCGACGTCAGCATGCGGTGCATGCCAAATTCCAATCACGCACGCGGTATCCTCCATGCCAGCCGGTGCAAGGTACCCAACCTGATCCCCAACTTTTTTCCGCAGTTCAATAGTGAGAAACTTTTCCGCCGTTCCAAACTACTACCCTTTCTGCTTTGATTGATCCATTTGGCATCTTCTCAATACAGCTGAAAACGAAGCGTGAATGTCTGTCCTAGCTTCACCTGGATTTCTGCCAGACGTCGTGCCGTGCAGCGACAGGCTTCACATCGGATGGCGGCAAGCCAGATAGGCCGCATCGGCGGCGAAGAGAGCCTACAAGGGCTAGCAGCTTTCCATACGTGTCCAAACATATAGGATGGATTAAGAAAAAAATGCACAAACATAGAAGGGAGAAAGGATCCTGGATGGTCCCTAGAGCATCTTCAGAACTTTTTTTAAAATAAATTTTCTAAATTGTATTTAGAGAGTCGATTTTGACAAAAATCATTTTATATTTATTTGCGCCCTCTAATAAGCGAGAAAATAAGAAATAAAAAATATTCTATATTTAGAGATGGCAATTATAAAGGTTGGTGTGGTATAAATTTAAAAGGATATAAGAGTCCTTTAAGAGATACTTTAATTATACTTTTAAACATTATATATTCCTAAATTCAGGCCGATTATAATTATGTTCAAAAGGTTCAAAAGCGATATATCGTAGCTAAAGCTGGTTGGGTACTTGTGTTGGAACCTAACCACAGGTTGAAATTTCTGATTGACATAGTTGCCATATTTTCTGGATTTAATTTCAGAATTTAATGACGCTATTTTTTTCCGTGGTGACCATATGTAATTCGAAATAGTATGTTGAGAGATATTACATAATCTGGGTGTTTGCCCGTTGATCCTGATATTAATTCTATTTCATTATATTATTTAGGTGTGGATTATCTCCGGTGATAGTTAAAAAAAACACTTATCATTGTTAGTTTGATCTTGCTGAAAAGTATAGCCCAATAGCATCGAGGGTTAACAAGCTAGTATTTGCTTGAGATACAATATATATAGCTAGCATCATGTTGAAACGACGTTAGATAATTTACCTGTTAAATAAGCAGTTGAGTGGATTCCCATCTCACCAACGGCAGGTAAAATGGTGCAATTTAACCCAAGTGAAAGATGAAACACGTAAAAACAGATAAATTTGATAAATAACGGGAGCGCGGATTCCATGGACAAACTGCAGCGAAAAAGAACAATGTCCACAAATTAGAATATCAGCGGCCCCCCCATTATATATATATACTTCATGAAGTGGATAATAAATAGCCTCGACGGCCCAAGGAGCGAGGACGAAAAGCAGAGTGTTTGGATGTTAAGAGGAGATATGTTGCGTCAATTGAAATCGACGTTGGCTAATTTACCGACTGTTAAAGCGTCCCCAAATTGGTAACTTCCTTTGTTTTAAAATAAGTGTCGTTCTTTTTTCTGGAGAAATTCAAACACTTTAATTTTAACTAAATATATATAAATATTAAACAATTATAATACTTAACTAGGAAGTGTTAGATATATCATTTAAATTTATTTTATATTAGCTTATTAATTAGAGATACAAATATTTTTAATATTGTAACATATCTATATTTAATCTTTAGAAAAGACTGACGCGTATGGATACTACAATGAAACCTAATGATTAGACTGAGGGACTGCATTCCTACGTATTTTTAACAGTCTTTTACAGAAGAACACGTATGATAATGCTTTTTGAATCCAAGAAATCAGATATATGATCATAAATTTGAAGAAAATAGAGCAAACTGGATTCCAAGGACAATAACACCATGCTACCAAATTAAGAAGTGGTAAAAATTGTGGCAATCCTATCCTACCCTATATTGATGTAATTCTCATTTTGTATCATTTTTTACAATTGTATTTTTATTCAGTGTTTAGAAATTGAAAATCTAACAACGACTGGAGTCAAATGTGACTAAGATCCAAACCCTTGATCGACATCATGACCATCTCCAATCTACACATACACAGAAAATCGATTATTTAAGTTTGGTAACATTGTAACCCACTTGTGCTTTATTTTCATAACTCACTCATATTAAAAGGTTAGAGCATCTCCAACGGTTTTTGCAAATGGGCTATGCATTCTTGTTTTTGCAAAAAAAATTCTAAAAACTCCTATCCAACGGTTTGACAAAAGACTTTGCATTTTTGGTAAATTGACAATTTCCTAGGAAGGATTGACATATATGCCTAGCGGATCGCTGCATTGGCAATTTTCCAGCGCTCGATCAATTTTGTAAACGCCGCAACAAATTTCCACAATTTTGATAATTGGTCAAGTCAATTGTTTTAATTGTCACGTCAGTTTTGCCAAACCGTTGAAGATTGACTCTTTTTATCTTTGTCATATTTTATTTGGGAGTTAGCAAACTCTACTAATTTGTCACTTAAAATATGCCACCCGGTTGGAGATGCTCTTAGGGTGGTTAGTAAAAAGGTAAAGACTTTAAGTCACACACGCCCTATACACGAACAAAAAATACACAAATCGACCTCTTCTATGCCTTTCATATCATGCGTTGTCTTCAATCTTTGATTCCCGTCTCGCTCACTCTCCTCCACACAACCGGGGACCGGTGATACTCCATCCATGTGATCCATCACGTCGGTACGATTATATCACCGCTTCCCCATGCCTGCACCATACCCCTCCGCACCCCCTAACCCTACCCCGTTGCCATAAGGATTCGCAGAGATCGGGACCACGCCACCCCCTAACCTACGTCTAGGTTGTTTCGTCGGGCCCTTGGTCGCTCACCGCAAGAGGACACACTAGGTTGTCTGCCTCTTAGCCTTCCTTCCCATTGCTTGCGTGCTTACAGCGGGCGAGAACCAGACTCCCCAACCCTAACTTATCTAATTGCTATCAACTCTCGGATCAACGACATTTTGTCAGTCTGGCATCGTTGCAACCAAGGCCCTGCGATGATGCGACCCGTTCATACCCGCCCGGACCATGCCGCGTCTGCCCATTCCCGACGACAACGACAACACAACCACCATCCACGTGACCGTCTGTTGAAGGCCCAACCCGGCCAACCAGACGATACCCCCCACCCGGCCAACATACAGAGGCGCAAAGCTTTCCCCGGCTTCATGCGGGCTGTGCATGACTAGGCACCCAACTGGCAGTCCCTTTGGCTTCCACTGCCTCTTCCCTGACTGCTAACAGTTTGCCTCCTGGCTTTTGCGGCTCCTTGCCTTGCTTGGGATCGGCTGTCCCCCACTCCCCGTCTTTCCTCAGTGAACAGAATTGACAATGAGGTGAAATGTAAGCTCAAAAACTTGATCTTAATTTTTATTTTGAATATTCATTTATTTTAATTGAGGATTTTAGTTTCTAATTTTGCTTACGATTTTCATAGTTGTTGTATATGTAATTTGTATGTGGGTTGTGGGCACATTGTTGTCAAATGGTATTTTGGCCATTCCCTTGTAGAGCATGTAGTTTTGCTTGTTAAGTATTTGATTAAGATTACATTATTTCTCAACACCTAGAGAACTCAAGTCGTTAGCGGGTGTATTTTCATATTCTGTGTTTTTGAGACCTTTTGTATGTTCAAGTACAATATATCACTGCATATGCATGAATAAGGTTCACAACGGCAAATGCTAAGAGACCATATTGTTGTCGATAGATCATTCTTTTCCTTTTTTTTCCTACTATTATGCTGATAATTTCTGTTCACCCAAATTGAAATAGGTCTGTTTTTTTACATCATCACCTTTGCATTTGTTCGAACTATTTTTTTTTTGCAAATAAACCAGAGGTGTGGGTGGAGGTGTGGGCTCTGGGTTGCAAAATAAAACGCAAACACTATATTTGTTTTTTATAATTTATAAATTTCATATTTAGAGAAGACACGTATGTTCATTGTGCTTTTTAAATTTCTAAGGATATATGGAAATATTGGATTGGTCCCGTTCGTACTCTAAAGTAGTATGGCCACCTACCCTGAACCACCAATCTTCCTTGGCAGTCCCCCTATCGCATAACCTTTCAGTGTGCCCTATCGCGATGGCAGGAGCACATGTTACCATAAATTTCAGTGAATTTTCAATCTGGTTCCTACTTTGTTTAGCTCATTAAGATGATTCCTTGCAATGCAAATCAACTAAATGTGTGCTGCTATATTATGACATGTGACAACTAATTTATGACACAGTTATGTTTTTCTAACTTGAAGATACAGACCAGTACAACAGAGCAAGATGCAGAACCCCCAAAGGCACAGAGAAACTATGCAGATGTTAATTTTCCTAGGACTTATATGTATTGTGTTGTGCTCTAGAAAACTACCTGCATATGCAAACTTAGGAGAAAAATGTGTTTCTTCTGGCAATGGGATGAACCAATCAAACATACGAATAAAATTGTGTGGTTCTTTTCTACCATGTAATGTCCAATCAAACTAAGGAGAAAGCTTACTACACCCTGTTTTTTTGTGATTTCATGTATACCATAGTACCTAAAAACTATAAAGTTAGGACCTAATTTTCTCTCTCATAATAACATAAGGTCGGGGGCCGCCACGCAAGTCGCTGCTTAATACAATGGCGGAAACAAATTTCTTCGCCGCAAACAAGCCAATGAGATTGCACCTTTACCGAATATACTATGATTATACATCTTACTATAAACTTGTTCCCTATTGGACTCTTCACTTTGGGCTAACCGACCTTCCCAACAATTAAATGTAACAGACTTTTGTCAACTAACATCAGCATTATATTAGCATACATATGAAATCACCATAGGCATGCCCCAAACTAGATCTTATCGGCTGTCAGCCAAAATTGTCCCATCTTTTGAAGTTGTCAAAAAGTAAAACAGCTCACCATTTTCTGTTTCTTACATTATACGATCAAATGAAATAGATTGTCCTATTTGAGAGGATCCTGGTCAATTCCATCGAGAGTTCTAATCTTCCAATCATAAAAAAAAAAACACATCTATTACTTTTTTTTTATCTTTTAACCTCATGCTCTTACAATCCCTTATTGTGGGCGGGCGCGCAGTAATCTCGATGAAATCCGTGGCGACCTAGGTGCTTGTTGACCCTAGAACACACCCAACGTGCACCTCATCGACTGTCTTGTCGGGATTATCGTTGTTCATCAGGCGGAGAACGACGTCTGGCCTCGTTAACTTGCTGGTCGGCCTCCGCCATTAGAATCTCCCTCCGTTACATGTAGGTCCTTTGTGGCTTCTAGACGACCTAGCCCTACTGGTGTTTGACCCCCCAATCGATGTGAACAATCTCATTGTTTTGGTAAGCCTGTTAAGTGGAGTGGACGGGATGTAAACAATTAAAAACAACTAGAAAAAAAACGTGAGTAAACCACCTACAGCTCCTCTTTTCAGCCCAAGCCTAGCAGCGTCCGCATGCGGCGGCTACAGGTGCCTCGCACGAACAAAATCAGAAGGTAACGGGTGGTGGCCAAAGGTTGTTTTCGCCCACTACTCTCTCCATCGCCTTTTTTCCTTTCATACAACTGCTTCTGCTTCTGTCAGAGAGGACAGACAATTTTAAAATAGAACGTGTAGGGGGTTGTCACATCCAGTGAGCGACGGAACGCAGCAGGTGCATGGCCTATACTGCAAAAAAATAAAAATAAAAACAATCTGGAACTCCATAAATTTTCTATGCCGTGATTTCTATAATTCCTATTCAAGATGTACGACCAGTTTAAATAAAAAAAATAAAGTAATTTTTTTATATCTTTTTACAAAAGAGTCACTTCTACGATTGTTGTTAAATAAATGGTCTTGGTCATATTATATTTAATAACTTGATATAATTTTTAGTCTCATATTAAATATTAATGTTGAATCTGAAGGGGAGGATGTCGTGTCGTGCCGTGCATTTAGCCAGATCAGTGTCGCGCACTTGCGATCATGGTCATGCTGAGTAAGTGTCGAGCATTGCCGAGTATGCGTGCAGTTCTTGAGGAGCGTCGAGCCAAACCGTGGTCATGAGTCTGATGCGGTTTTATTATGTGGATTAATGGAATCAAGCCTGTACACATAGAATAAAGCAGGGTGATGATGAGAGTTTTCTCCCAATTAATGTAATTGAAAATCCGAGTTTTCTTCCAAGATTTAAATCAGTCGGCATTTTTTCCTTTAAACTACACATCATCAGATCCCCTCCCCATAATAATCGATGAACCTTTTAATGTCGAATAGTGGCTAGTTCTTCCCCCATCCCAACCTCTACGAGTATAATATAGTTGGAGAGCAAACCTCGGAAACCATCTGCCTCGTGGAGTCTCTACTCGGAAACGTGCGGTCGTAATCAGTTTTTGGGGGGAGCGTCTTCGTGACTGCTCGCTGTCGTGCGGATCGTCTCTTCCTGTGTTTGTCCACGCATCAATCGTCTTCTTCTTCCGGTGTCCCGTACCGTTAGACTTCTTCCGTAGCATTTCGAGGGACGACAATAGCGTACACCATCCTGTATCGACTGTGGTCTACTATTTCGAGCCACCACACGATGTCGACTCGTGAGAATGAGCCACCGGTGCCTCTATTATATTATAGGTCCCTCCATAGGGTACAATTCAATTTTCCTATTTTCAATATTGTTGTTCATCCCATGTTGATGTATCTATCTTCAGCTGCAGTAAGCAAAATCTCACACGCACACAGATCTGTTGTCACATATATGTTATGTTTTCCTAGATTAAATTATCATAAAAATACCTAATTATCCAACCGTTTTAGAATAAAAACTATGATTAAAATATATATTTATACATATTTTACTGGCTATATTGGTCCTCCCCTTTCGTTATTTTTTTGTATTGTGTTCCGTACGTCAACACCTAAGTGGCAATTTGGATAGACAGACTAACAGTCTGTTTGGATGATCGTTTGTGGTTGATAAGTCGGTTGATTTTTTTTTTTTGGGCTGTTTTATTGGAAACAAAACACTGTACCCGTAACGATAAGCCGAACTGATAAGCCAAATAAACAAAGAAACATATAGTATAGATAATAGACAATGCGGACTAATTACTTTTTTTAGTATGTTCTGCTCATCCTATTTACCTTTGCATTTTTTTCTTCCTAGACAGTAATAGTAGTCCATATTTAAGCTTTCTATTTAATACCATCTAAAATATGTCTCAAGTTTAGATTAGTCCATCAACAGAATAAGGAACGGAGGAACCTTTGCTTTATTCTAGTACAGTCCTTTTAAATCGATGGACTAAAGTATATAGATAAATAGGCTAAATGCGGACTAACTAATTTTGACGTACTTAGTTTCATATTCAGAGTTTCAATTAAATAGCATAATAAATAATGGACAACAGTTTAGATTACTCTAACCAAACATCTAGTCCGCAAAAACTTGGTTACAATATTTATGCAACCACACGAATTTAAACAACCGTACTCTACTAGTACTAAAGTACGTGGCTAGCTAACTGGCAACATGCGTCATGCGTCAAAAAAGCAGCCGAATTGTACTAATCATACTGTGGCACATTCATTAACTTCCATACTTTCCTAAGAAATATTGTGCTTTCCCAAACAAATAATATGTAACTATCTTTAACCACCCGGGAATATAAAATGGAGATATTGTGAGACACTCACTACTCACCTGACACGACTACTGTAGCTGACGCGGCTGTGTTATTATTTTTATTTTCTTTTTAATTTTTCCTTTTTTTTATTTTTTTATTTTTTCTATCTTTTATTTTAGTATTCTATTTAAAATTTATAAATTATATTTTATTACTAAAACCCACTCCCTCCGTCACAAATTATATAGACGTTCAAAAAATCTTAAGAGTCAAGACATATCCAATTGACCATAACTATAGAGAAAACTATAAAAATTTATTATATAACTAGACATGTTACGAAAAATATAATTGATAAGAAATAATAATATTTAGTTGACACCATAAATGTTTATTATAATGGCATATTACTTTTGGTTATAGTTAAATAGTTTAACTTTTTAAGATTCTTGAAACGTTCTTATAATTTGGAACCAGGAGGGAGTACTTCTTTTAAACCACGAAATAAATGGAGTGTTTGTGAGACCCTAAGCTACTGTACCTCACACGAGCTACTGTAGCTTCACGAAAAAAGTAACCCTTCTCGCCTGTGTCTTATTTAAATTTTCTTGTTATTTTTTCCTTTTTTTTAATTTTTTTAATTTTTTTAATTTTTTTTCTATCTTTTATTTTTATATGTCCATTTTAAATTTATAAATTATATTTACTTTATATTTTTATTTTTATCTCTAATATCCTTTACCTTTCTTTTCACGTATCATGGATATTTTAAAGGTTTACTTTTTTTCCAATTATACTTTTTATTTTAGTTTTTTTATTTTTGTATTTTTATTCAATTTTATATTTTTTCTCTCTAATTTTTTTCTTTTCATTTTACATTAATTGCTGATGTACACAGCGAAGCGCGGTAATTCTATATCAATATCTTCGATGAAAAATTAAATGTTAATTCTCATCCTCCTGAATACTCTAGGGACTACGTTAGCTGACAAAACAACTTTATATTTTTTTATTTACGTTATTTATTTTTTTGTTTACATTTTTATTTCTATTTCTTCCCTTTTTTTTCTACTCTCCCATGGTAGGTAACGTGCTTTTATTTTTAAAATTTGAAATTCTAGATTTATCATTTTAATGATGAAAATATTACTTCGTATTTTTTCTTTTTTTTTTCCCACTAGCACTATGGCTAACGTGTTTTTTCCTCAATTTTAAATTTTTTTAGATTCTAGATTTATATCTTGACAACGTAGAATGAATGCTAGCTCTTGACGAACATTTGTATTACACTCATAGTCCTTTGCTTTTGTTTTCTACGTGTTATAGCCGTATGCGACGGAGCATTTGCATTGTGCTATTTTTTTTCCCATCCCCCTAATTATTATCTTTTTCTCATTTCTTTTTTTCCTACGCACTCAGAGGCGCACGCTGCGGAGCGCGTGTTATGTGCTAGTACTTCACCGTAATGGTATTCAGCCACAGCGTATTTGCCCAATGATTAAGAGGTGTCTGCTATCCGGTCCGGCGGTTGTTTTAAGGCATAAGTCATGAGAACTTGCGAAAGCCAATTCCTATTTTGGCACTTAAACGTACTCTAAAATTTATCGATTAAACTTGTTCAACCTAACGCGTTAATTTCTAAGAGAAACCTTATCATAATAAATAAATGATATATTTCATCACTCACCCGAAAAATATCTCCTGCAGCTAATATATGTTTTTTTTTTTCAAATTTGGGTACACAACGATCATTGGCAGTCATGAAAAAACTAACAACATATCTTTTTGTAAAAATTTACTCTATGTGCATTTTCTTGGAATTTAGAAAAATCTCTTCCCGAAAGTTTCGCGTAAACCTCTCTAAATCCTGTTTGAAACCGTTCTAATATTTTTTTGAGAACCATTCTTTTGAGATTCGCTCTCTTGGTGGTGAGAAACTAGAAGCAAGATCGAAATATTTGGATACCTAATTGAACTTACTATTTATTTGTATCTTTCCACTAAATTTCTCTTCCCTATCAATAGGAAATAATGAATTTAGAAGTCTCTTGGTGTTCCTCTAATCGCCTCAACAATAATTGTCTCAGAAAAGCTACTTAACTCTCTCACTTATTTAGCAGGTCTACTTCACCCCTCAACTATGAGACCATCTATTTTTACCTCCCGAACTTTCAACAAAACCGATCAAATTACAACACCCCCATGCGGTTTTGGAAATTATTTTGCTACATTAAATGGCGGTTTTGCTACAGTGCAAATGGTTTTGTTTTTTTTTTAATATGTTTCCCGCTAAATCTCTGAAAATCATAGTAAATCACAGAAAAAAATCATAAAATTAGAAAGTCTAATTTCGTTGGACTCCACGGATATATTTATATAATGAATATATAATATGGTTACTTTATTTACAAAAATTTTTGTAGCTTTAGATTAACCTAAATATCCAATTATTGTCTGTAATTAATTGAAATAATTCAGTAAGCTGCAACTTAATGTCCAATTAATGGTGAATTTTTATGGTGAGCTATTTATTGTTATGCTTGACAGTAAAATAATTTCATACTCATTGGACCATATTTAACTTAGTCATCAGATAAAACATAATTTAACAATAAAAAATCTAATTTAATGCTTGTTCATTTTATGTTTTATCTATAACTAAGTTGTACATGGTATCCAATGGAGTATGATTTTTTTTATTATAGTTCAAGCATACAAGAATGTAGGATCACCATAAAGGTTCCACCAAAATTAACCAATAAAGTTGTACTATAATTATTCTAATTAATACAGAAAAAATTAGATTTTATAATTAATCTAAATCTATATCAAAAAAATTTATACTAAAGCACTACGTATCATAGCATCATGTTCACTGGAAGATCTACTCATGTGGAGTGTAACAAAATTAGATTATTCTATTTTATGATTTTTATATGATTTACTATAATTTTCAAAGATTTAGCGGAAATAGATAAAAGAAAAAGACAAAACTCCACCGAGCAAAACCATCATTACTGTAGCAAAGCCACTCGTCCAAAACGGGTGTAACTTGATTGATATTGGAAAGTTCGGGAGTAAAATAGACGGTTTTATAGTTGAAGGGGTTAAGTAGACCATCCTTAAAGGGTTGGGAGTTAAGTAGTTTTTTCCTAATTTTTACTAAAGAATACGTAAAGAATAGAAAATTTTGTTTTTATGGATTTTGTTCTACACACTTCATAGAGTGCAGCGCCCTGAAAACTATAGAACCAATGATAACTAGAAGAAAGAAATCACGGAAGAAAAAGCTCAAGAGCCATCTAATGAACGAGAATCATTGTCTATATCTTTACTAGTATAATTTTGACATACTAACACTATCGGTTATATTAAGTCCAATTTAATTCTACCAATATTTTGAAATACCTTCATTAAATTTAGTCAAAAGCATATTAATGTGGCGCCAAAACCAAAAATTAGAGCGATTGCAAGTTAAAAGACATCGATGTATTTCAATCTCATTTTCATAAAACATTATATATGACAAAAGTTTGTTGAAATATATTATCCTCACTCCACCAGCAAATTTTAATCTTTTATGCTTATAAAATTTGTTGTCACAAATATTCTTAGTTGAGAAAATTAAATGAGTGAATACTTATATATGAATATTAGCTACAAGGGATTGGAATACCTTCAATCTTTTTCCTTGCCCACTACTCACACCTTCCATTGACGGCCCCCCCCCCCCCCGACAAAGTCGTCATTAGTCGGGGGTCAAGTGAAGCCGAGGGCCTCATGCAAGGCGAGGACATCCAAAGCCACAGTGAGCGAACACGTCGGTAGGCCCGGCCACCTCCACCAGCGACGCGTTGATCTGACCACTCTGTCATCGTGCGCACCGTGTGGGATCTTGGCTTTCCCTAGGCCTGCAGCAAGGTTCTACCAACCATCGTATGCCATCGTCACGCCGTCATTACTTGCTCCCTATCCTGGCACCCATTTTTAATGTGAGAATTTTTTTATGTGTCAAATAAAATTATTATAAAAAACAAAAATAAAAGAGACAACCACATGGTATTACTTTGTAAATTTAGAGCATTCCACAATGTGTTTGGTAAATGCTTTCCTCTAGAACAAACAGGTAAAGACATACTTCCAATGATGTCAGACATTCAAAAGAAAACCTGTAAGAGAGTTTTCCTTTTTCTTATTATGCAACTTCTCACATAGAAATTATAAATAGATTGTCCATGCTTCTTATATCACGAAATCTCCGAAACAGTCTAAGTCCAACTGACCTTTAACGAAACTATCCTCTCGACATGTAAATCAAACAAGCAAAAAGGTAAATTCAGGTTGTTGACTCAGCATGGTTTGACACAATAAACTGTTGAAAATCTGAACCGATAATTAGCCCCTCATTGACATTGCAAACAAAATGCTAGAGAGACGACATAAACACCACTGCATCATACATTAGAGTAAAGTTTTCATTGCAAATGAGATCTGAATAAGCGTAGAAAGACACCAGGATCACGTCGCACGCACGCACTGCAACCTCACTTGCCTGCCTTCGCATTAGTAGCTTCGCCTCGATGCACTCGCAGTAGATGATTTAGGCAACTCGTACGCCAAGTATGGGAGCGTGACTTCCTACAGTCCTCGGTGGCCGAGGTCGTTGGCGTCATTGGAGAACGCGGAACCCCTACAAAGTCGACCGCACGGCGGTCTCGCAGCACAGGATGGTCATCACGCCCGCCACGATCACCTCCTACCTCGGTGCCCCGCCCTCCGCAGTGTTTCCTCCACCAGCCCCCGTCCCCACGGCGAAGCCACTACTAACATAAAACTTAACCGAGGCAGTCGTTTTCCCTTTTTTGGAGCGGGCAAAGACAATCAACCGCCTCCAATGGAAGGCCTTCGTTAAATGTCGGATTAATGGAGGAGGTTCTTTTTGCTCGCCTCCTGTTAATCGATTAAAAAAAAGAAAAAATATTCCCCGCACGTAGCCTGGATCTGGCCATGGGCCGCGCCGCCACCCAAATCCAATCTCGCCCAGCCCGCTATCGCAGCACACGCCTGCTGCCAGCCGCTGCGCCGGGGGAGAGGAGGCCCGCTGCGCCTCGCCTTCGCTATCGCAGCAACGTGCGCCTAACCGCCGCCAGTCGCAGCCAAAACCCAACAAACACCTTGCACCGCTTGCGCCGATGGTGAGGATCCTGTTGCGCCGCCGCATCCGCTATCAGCAACACGCCGACTCCGTTGCGCCCCGCACCAGACCGATTCTGTGCCCCTAGCGCCGCTTTCCGCCTCCCCGTTCCCGTGCGCCCACCCACAAATGCCAACCCACGCTTCGGCCGAATAGTGAGGAGCTGGCAAGGGCCTAGCGATGGTGGTGGGAGAGGGGGCTGGGGGTCGCTGTCGCGCACAAATAAGCCTTCGTTGTCCTGCACCCTGCAGGCGTCGGCGAGATTGGAGGGTGGGGACTTCGGAGAAAAGTGCTGGAAGAGGTGGAGGAGTGAATGGGAGCCGCCGGAGGGAAGGGAGCCGCCGGAGAGGAAAGGGAGCCGCGTCGAGACTACGGGACGGAGGGCGCGTCGAGGAGGGAGCCCGCCGTCTGGAGGCTTGTCGGAGCTGATGGAGTGGGATGGGTTGGGAAAATGAAACCCTAGCTCCCTCTATAATATGAAACGAATATTGGGCTCGATAATGGGCTTTGCTGGCTTCAGAATATTAACCAGTCGGGGGCCTTATAAGTGCACCGCCTTCGAAAATATAGGTGTTTTGGAGCGGGCCTATTTATAATCCCGCCTCCGGTAAGATATTTTTACGAGGCGGTCATTTTTAAACGCCTCTATAATTGATTTAACGAGGCGTTGAATATGACCGCCTTGGTTAATAAAAAAAAATGACCGCCTCGTTGATCCCATGCATTAACCGAGACGTTTCCAAAACGTGCCCGCCGTCCAATCCCATTTTTGAACGCGTCTCGTAAAATCATTTTTGTAGTAGTGGGCGTTGTACGTGTTCTTCTCCACCAACTAGATCCCCCTTGGCGTGCTACACCCCCGGGAACATCTGGCGGTCGGCGTGCTCCAAGATTATCACAAGGTCCGTAGTCGAATTGTTGAACACGCCGCTCCCCGCTCGCGGCCAGCACCATTGCCGGTTGTCCCAACAATCCACCAATACTTCGCATATTCAGCCTATCAACTGTGGTGTGACCAGGTGAGTGGTGTTGGAGGGCTCCGAGCCGAGAGCACAGGCGAGGATCCTCCGCCGTATGCCATGAAGCGGAAAGTCACATGTTGTCAGCTCGGCCACCCTTCACCGTTGCGCAAGGACCCTGAACCGCCACCCTCATGTTGGTCAAAAGTCCTAGCTGCGGCGAGGACACAAGTTGGAAGTAATGCGGGTGGGGAAGAAAGGAAAGGAGTCACTAAAAATCACCGCGCCAGATTTTATTTTTCATTTCCGTTTTACCGTTTCCTTTATTATTTGGTTTATTTCTTCTTTTTTCCTTTTATAGTTCCGTCTTATTTATTCCCTTCTTTTATGTTTTTGTAATTTCTCATCATCGTCGAGCATACTGCAATCGCCGACAATCCCGTTCAGAGCCACGATGCTTGTGTACACTAGATTCCTTTCCATTTTTATTTTTTCGTTTTCAATTTGGTTTCTTTCTTCTTTTTTCCTTTTTATATTTCCTTTTTTTATTTTTTTCCATTCCAGTGTCACACGGGTCGTGGATCTTTTTTGTTTTATCAACGCGAGCGGATCGGTGGGATCAGCATTTTTTTCGCGAGACAGGAGTGGGAGCCTGATTGTGGGGTCAGTAGGTGTGATCAGGCTTCTCATCTAAAAAAGAAGATTTCAATTATAGTAGAGATATATAAGAAAGACGATAATAAAGAACTGGAATACCTCCTCGATAAAGCCATGATTGAAATGTTCTGTATGCGACTAGTAATTCCACTTAATTGAAAAAACTAACTAAAAAAAGCAAACACATGGAGAAAATTGTCATAACAACCTACACATTTATATCTAGGTACTATTGATGGACAGTAGAAACAGTTTGGAGACCAAAATTAATCAAGAAAAAACTAAGTTGGCCGATGTTTAAGAACAACCACTCGGCCAAAGAAGGTAATTTGCCGAGTGGTATAATGCAAGAACACTCAGCAAAGATTAGTTTTGCCAGTGCCTAACGGCGACTCTCCTAACTCGACAAACGTTGACGGCTCGCTCCTAACGGTGTCCTGGCCGAGTGTCGGCTTTGCCGTGGTGGCATTACACTCGCAAAAAAGTCCCTTTTGCCTAGTGCCTATGACATTTATCGGAGTACTCGACACTTGGCAAAAGAGTAGTGTTGCCGAGTGTTAATTTTACCGAGTGTCTTGCACTCAGACAAACGAGGTTTTTTTACCTAGTGTTAGAGTATGCCGAGTGTGACACTCCGCAAAACTGCTATTTGCCGAGTGCCCCGTCGAAAGTACTCGCAAACGTCTGGCATCGACAAAGAGGTCGTTTCCGGTAGTGATATGGGGTTAGTTTTTTAGTTAACACAGAGGGAGTTGAGCGGATACCGACAAGTCAGTAAATTGAGGATACAAAAGCACCCTAGTACAAGGTGACCTTTGAAGGATCCAACACAACCTGATCCAACACGATACAAAGGGGGGGGGGAGAGGAGGAAAGATGACAAATTATATTAACACCAACAACAATACATAAACATGTACAACAACAGGCTAAGGCCTACATCCAAAGCGAGTGTCGAGCTCCGCAATCCTGGCCTGGAGCCACCACCAATAACAAGGACTCTAAAGATCTCTAATCCACGAACGAGTAAAAAAGAAATAATAGAACTGAAATATCTCGTACTTCAGACACGTGATATAAATAAAAAAGTAATACATCTTATATATATACACGTATGCTAGGAAAGACGAGTAATAAAGAACCGGAATTATCTCCTCGGCAAGAGAAAAAAAAACCATTGCTACAGAATTTGCAAATTCAGTACCGGCCTATCACTATCGGGTCTGGCAAAACCGTCAATGATGAATCTTCACTGCCGGTTCGTATAAAACCAGGTAGTGAAGCTCATCACTGTCGTTAGTGGCTGGAAAAATCAAATGTAGCGTATCTGGCCCTTTCACTGTCGGTTCCAGCCACGAACCGAACACTGAAGCTCCTCATCTACCGCCGGTTCGTGGCTGGAACCAGCATGAATAACCTGGACACTTCACTGCCGTCGTGGCTGGAACCCGACATTGATATTACTTGTAACAGTTAATTTTTTTTGAATTTTTTATAAACGTCCTTCCGGATGGAAAAACTTTCTACATGAAAGGTGTAGATTCCAAAACGTTATAAACTTTGTAGTTCATAACTTTTATCATTTGAAATCACTTGTCATCGAAAAATACATTCGAATGTGTCAAATTTGAAATTCAAAATTTGTAAACGACCTCGGATGGAAAAACTTGCTACATAAAGTTTATAGATCTCAAAAAGTTATGAAACTTTGTAAGCTTACAACGTTTTTTATTTGAATTCGTTTAGTGGCTTAAACAAACCAATTTACACTCGTTTAGTATAGAAGGAGGTGAACTAAAACCGAATGTAGACACAAGTGAGTCATGAGATGAAATGGTATGAGTAGGAACCTCCGCGCGCGAGGCTTAGGTCCTGAGGTACGTATCCCTTTTCGGAGCGCGTTCGCGATTTTACGCGAAAAATGCTGACTTGCGACGAGCAGGTTCCTAGTGGCCTCTCCTAATTTTGAATCTTTTTTTCTCTTTTTAAAACACGATTTTTCTAGGACATCCATCACTATCGTTCGTAAATAACGAACCCCGTCAGTGATGTGATCACCTCATTACTGTCAAAGTGGTTTGTGCGGTAATAAATCCTGCAGTGTTTGTGCTAAATTATAATTGACCATTACAGATTAAAAACCCAATTATAAAATCATTAGAGATTTGATTAACTAGGAATAAACATATACTTGCATACTAACATTTATTAAACCACATATCACATAGTATGTTCAAGTTAACTAGCATCAGACATGCCTTGTCTTCTAGATGATTGGACAGTAGAACAACAAGAATTAGATTACGAGGTTTATATCTTTGCTAGTTGTAAGAGTAGTAGATTGCGGTGAATATGGCGAAGATGCTTGTGTCAGAGGAACGACTTCAGTGTTGAAGATGATGTCGATTCAGCGACGGCGGAAGACTTCCGGTTCAATTGACACGAAAACAACGCCGGGACGACCCAACGCCGCCTGACTTGGACGAGGACGACCCGTCCGTAAAGATTGGAGCAAGTCGCGCGAAAGACCGCTTCCCAAAAACCTTATTTTGCCTTCTCCGCCGTTACAGGATCACGAAGACGAGGGTTCCGGAGAACCTGTCTCGCCTGGTCGCCGGTGCACGCCGACGATCGGTACGGAGGTAAACAACGGTGGCGCAATCACGTGAAGAGTAATATCCCTCTAGCTCTTAATTTTATGAATCTTATTGCGTGACCCTAGTCTGATTATATAGTCCGGTCCAAACCAATATCAACCACTTCCACAAGCTATGTGGTAATTAAATAGTTCCCACATCCTCTCTTACTTTTATGCATGGACTTTGAGATTTATAGAAATTTCTTCTGAATTTTTTCTTATTGGGCCAAGCCCCATATAAATTCTAACATTCCTCTACCAGATCTCAAAATACCCATATTAGGAGATTTCCTTTTCCCTCGCTCCTGTTTGATATACCATTGTTTTGGCAGAGTACTGTGAAGTTGAACTTCCACCTAAACCTCAGTTACACTCATCCACAACTTAAACAATGACTACGGCCTTGTATTGCTAGTTTTTACTAATGATCTTAGACCCAAAGCCAAACTATACTGACCATCACATACCGTTACTCCGTGAGTTTGAGCATAATACGTCGTACTCTGTGTCTCGTAATGATTTACTAGAGACTACCCAAGTCTCATAGACTGCGACTTTTAACAGTCGAACTCATATAGTTATGTTTCCTTTCAGAGAATGCTCGTAGGAGAGCATTTCTCTAATAAAGCCAATTGAACATATTAAGGCATTAGGAGCCACCTACATACAGGTGGCCTCATTGCTTTTGAGAGTATTTGCATCTTCACTTAGAGAGGGTTTATAATTATACTCTCCTCAGTTTATCAATAGCTTGTTGTTCCCTACAAGATCCGAGTTCACGGGATCTCCGATGAAAAAAGGTTGGGTTACTACTACTAGGCACAACTCACATGGGTCTCATGATACCCATCTCCCTTGATGCAATTTTCTATCAGCTTTCCGTGATAGGCCCCTTTGGTAAAGGGATCTGCCAGGTATTTGTCGGTTTGGATAAGCCATAGTTATTATTCAGAAATTTCTCACCTTCCTGACAGACTTCAAACGTCTTTTAACCGTTGTCTTGTTGACTTTCGCATTATCCTTTGCACTATTCACAGTTTAGGGATCACTTGTTTGATTACACAGTTCATAAGGATAGCAGGTATTGGTTTTTCAACCACCCGCATGTGTCCACACAAGAAAGCTCCACGCAGCCACTCTGCCTCTGCAAGGCTGTATCTAAAGCAGTAAGTTCTGCTTCCATGGTTGACTTAGTCTAAATTGTCTGTTTACAAGACCTCCATGACACTGCGCCAACCTCTAAGAGTAAAAACATAACCACTATGCATAGATTTTATCAATATGCAAAATCCAGTTCGCATCACTATATCCCTCTAGCACAGCTAAGTGCCCAGATAGTGAATCCCAAAATTCATTGTACCATTAAGATAGCGCAAGACTCTTTCATGCATTCCATAGATTATCACCCGGGTTGGTCAGTACCTACTCAATTTGCACCAACAAAAGCGATATCTGGTCGGTTGCGCTAGCTAGATACATGAGTGACCGACAATTTGAGAATATCTCACTAATCTTTAGCAACTCGTTTTGTTCTTTCTTAGATGTCACAACTAGGATCATAAAGGTGTTGGAGAAGGCGTTGCTATCCATAAAGCCAATCGCTAAAAGTTGTCTCATTATAGGTGTGATTGCGACAAAGAATCCACTCTCATTCATTAATCAGGTTAATGTTTAGAATTACATCACTTCCTCCTAATCTTTCATGTCAAATGACTTTTTGACAGAAAAGACTTGACCTTCATTTATGACAATCAATATTGTTCCAAAAGAATAAAATATCATCAACATATAAGCATAGAATAACAGTTTGACCCCACCATGTCGATAGTACACCACCTAAACAGCCTCATAACAGCAAAGCCCCGCACTAGTTAAAGTAGTGTCAAACTTCTCAAGCATTGTTTAAGGTGTCTTGTTTCAAGCCATACAACGATTCAAAACTTACACACCTTTTGTTGCTCTTCACCTTTTACTAACAAACCCATCTAGGTTGATCCCATCAATAAAATCTCCATATACCAACTTTCCATTAAGAAAAGTTGTCTTCCACTCCATTTGATGAAACGAGAAGCACCATATGATGTAGGCCAGGAAAAGTAGAACTCGAATAGAGTGGCCTTCTCGCAACAATGATTAAGTATCAAAGAAATCCTCACCTTCCTTCTGGTATAAAGCCTTCGCCACACGTTGATCCTTGAACTTAGAATAGTACCTCATGACTAAGCTTCTTCTTGAACACCATTACAACCAATGGTTTAGAACCAAATGGCAACTCATATAACCTCCCAAGTTCCATTAGAAAGAATTGAGTCTATCTCGCTATGAAAACTTCTTTCCAATCATCCTGCATCTGGTGAAGCATATGCCTCTGTGATAGAAGTGAGAGTAGTGTCCCACCAAGGTATACAAAGAAATCACACCAAAAGATTTTGCAATCCTTTGTCTCTTGTTCCTACACAGGAACTTCATTGTCATCCTCCTCAAAGACCTTCTTCAATGGTTGTTCAAAGAGACTGATGTAGGATTCATGGTAGGTAGAGTAAATCAGGAGCTAATTTAGTAGAAAATTTAGCATGCTATGGCATATCTTTCATAGAAATATAGTTTAACAATATAACCATCACGAGATTCAAAAGAATTGTATCTACAATGCATATCAGGAACTTCATATTTTTAGCTACTAAAAATCTATAAGCAATGCTAATGGTGAGCATACCTAAAAAGACACAGTCCACAGTCTTCGGCCCAAGCTTAAAGCTTCTTAGAAATTAGAACATTGACTTCCCGCCAAACATCCCCACGTGCCCGCAAGTATAAAAGTGTGGTTTCCCTACCACCCCAAATCTCATATAGAGTTCTTTCCATTATTCTGTTGGAATTCTAAGTCAGGACATACTCCATCATAAAGCTTCCCCCAACCAGCCTTAGATAGTCCAGCATGTCTAACATGGAGTTCACCACCAAGTAAGTCAACGTGGCGGTTTTTTTCGTCTCGGCAAATCCGTTTGATTCGGGTGAATAGGGAGTTGTCTTCGTCAATGAATAATGTCATTTCCGCACATGGAACTCATCAAATACTATAGAATAATATTCACTCACCACGATCAACAACCTAGATGTTTAAATCTGTTCTCTCAAGCTGTTTTTCAACTTAAGCCTTATAGAATTTAAAGTGAGTCTAGCGATTCATCTTTAGTTTTAGCAAGTAAACATACAAATCTAGTTGCATCATCAATTAAAGTCATGAAATATTTCTTTCCACCTTTTGTCAAACACATTCATCTCGCTAAGATCAAATGTAAGATTTCAAGAAGCGTCAAGTTTCTCTCCTCCGCTGCCATTATAGAGGCTTTCGGGTTGCTTTTGATGCACACACTATAGGCACTTAGAAACCTTTGGCAATAGTGAAATCTAGAATTAAACTCAAAGCTAGATAAACGCGACATCAAGCCCAAAATTCACCATGACATAAACGAGGAGTCAAACTACTGAATTATCATTAATGGTGCCACAAAATATGAGTAACTAACCTTAATTCTAAAATCTGCCAAAGATAAGCGGAACAAGCCTCCGCATTCATAGCCTTTACCAATAAAAATTGCTCATGCTTTGACATAACTACTTTATTGGACTTCTAATACTACTTTAAAAACCTATCTCTCAAAAGAAGGATAACGCTAACACGGTTCTCGCGAATATTAAGGGACATGCCGGCAACGTTCTTCAATTTGCACGATCTTCCCCGAAGTAAATAACTTCAGATCTACCGTGCCTACGATCCGACGAACGAGAAAGCATGTGACCCATTCCCCATTAGTACGGAGGAACCTTGGAGCCCCTGGTAAGAAGAAAACAAAGAGATATCAGCACACACGTGAATATTAGCACCGTTTATCAACCCACCAACTTGTGATTGAAAAACTGATATTACGGTAGGGAATTACCATAAACCCGTCATCATATTTTTTGCTAGTAGTCCCACGATGTTTGACCCTTCTTTTCTCTTTTCTGTCCGCTCCATATTCCGACCAGTCTTTGAGCAAATGACCAAGCTCTCCACTAGGTGAAGGAAGGCATCTCAGCTTTGTCTTTCTTCTTCTCTTGAAGAGAGTAGTTGATTTTGGCCATTGAAAAGGTAACCTTTCTTTGTTCTTCGCCATGGTTTCCTCTGGACAAAGTGGGCGACTAGCTATATCCTCTTTCCCCCTTCTCTCAGTGTTTAATCCTTAGCTTCTGAGCCTTGTCTCAACATCAAGAGATCTATCAGGTTTTCAACTGATTTTTCTGTCTCTTGTGTTTAAGACTTGTTGCGAAGTTCACTCATTAAGAAGGCAACTTTGCAATAAAGCAAACCAGACCACAAATTCATCCGGTATAACACACTTAAGGGAGCTTCAAGTTCCTTTGCCATGCGCTGCACCTCATGAGCTTGTTTGCTCGACATAGATTTGTTTTCAAAACCTTATTCTAGTCATGGAAGCTCTCCATGAGTTATAGCTCGTTGCCTGCATTCCGAAACTCCATAGTGAGTTCAATAAGTTTCACAAGACGGTGCATCTTCATAGTGCAATGAGGGCATCATAGATATGATCCGACACCACAATAGGCACTACTCCCATAAAAAAAATCTTATTAGCTTCCTGTACTTTTTCTCTGATCATCATCATCAGAAGATATTACCCCTCGGGCAAGGCATCTTTGACCCAAAAAACTTTCATGACAGTAGCCAAATATGTGACCCTTACGGACCACCTCTTAAAGTTTTGCACCATGTATGTTGGAATATGCCCTAGAGCTATCTTGTAGATGATTATGTTCCAGTTTATTCCATAGACTAATATATTTTCTGAGAATATCCATTATAGACAACTAGTATTTGAATTTGACAATTATGTGAATTGTTGTGGAACTCAATACTGAATGGTTATTCTAAAAGTTTTCCCGGTCACATTTCTTGTAAGAAACACACTTGCATATTAGACTCAGCACATGTATAGTATGGCTATGTTCACAAGTCATAGACATGGAGATGTCAAACTAATAATGTGGGCACATGTAGACATGTAGGAGGCTACTGACCGCAACAGAAAAGTCACTAATCATGTCAACTACATTATGTCCTTAGACCTGAGATTGTGGTATGACTCAAGATGTGAAACGATCTACTTAGAGACTATCAAACGCTACTATAACTCATTACCATTAACCTACTTTAACTCCGTTAATTGGGTAGTTATTAAAAGGTGGTCCTTGGGTGGTCCGGAAACTGCTTGAGACATAACAACAAGATGGAATTTGCCCCTCTCTTCGTGAGAGCAGATATCACTGGATCACTCATGTGATGGATCAACAAATGCAATGGCCATGCTTGGGTTAATGTTAACCCACGAGTTGAACCAATATCGAGTGGCGAAGGGATAATCTTGGTACATGATCATAGTGGTTCGTCTGATATGATCATAGCGTAGAATAGGGAGTTGACACGCTTGCTAGAGGCCAGCTATCAACATTGGCGAGTAAAGAGTACTTGGGCCAATGTCTATGTATGCGTGACCCATAGGGTCTCACGCTTAAGGGCTTGAGAAGCCTATTTCGGTTGACCACGAATTAGCAAGGTTTAAGGGTTTCTAATGCCTCCACCGGGAGCTCGTTATGGACGCCTATATAAGCAAGGGGTTGGCGCGGGGCGAATTGATCCACGCCCTATATTAATCCCATAGGGTCGCCTCCCACGCTCGTGCCTTTTGCTCCTCGCGGACCTAGCAGTCCGGAGGCGCAACGCTTCCCTCCTCCCTGCACGTGTGGGATTTCCTCGAGGTGCTGCATCTGGAACACAAGGACGAAACCGCGCGAAGGGACGTTGAGAACGACGACCCCCGCAACTTCACTGCCTCTCACGCGCACACGACAGCAAGTCGACTTCCCGCTGCACCTTCGCGTCTAGTGGTAATCTCGGTAAAACCTGTAACTAGCAGTAGATCCTGGTTTATGAGGTCCGAAAAGTTTTGTTTTCCGGCTAGTGTAGCAACCTCGTATTCCTACACATTAAACGTTTCTGCTTCAACGCGTCAACAAAACTAGGCACAGATAATTCTCGAAATCTACAATAAGGTTTTTTGGGATTGTTTAATTATATGACAATTTCCAGAATTAATACCAAAATATAAATCATGACAGATTGATTAACTAGAATAAGCATGTACCATACTAACATGATTAAACCACATATCACATAGCAGGTTCAAGTTTAACTAAACATAGAGATGGCTGTCTTCTATAAGATTGGACAGTATAACGGCCAAAAAAAAAAAAAAATTAGATTATGAGGTTTATACCTGCTAGTTTTTGGGTAGTAGATTGCGGTGAAGATACGTGATGCAGGTTCGATGTCGCGACGTTCAGGTTGTTGAAGACGATGTCGATGTCCGTCCGATGTCGATCAGCGCTGCGGAAGACTTCGGTCACTGACACGAATACGCCGGACGTAGCGCCGCCTGAACTTGGACGGAAGACGACCCTCGAAGATTGGGAGCATCGCTCGAAGAGGCGCTTTCCCAAAAACCTTAATTCGTACTCCTCCCCGCTCAGGATCCCAAAGACGAGTGTTTCCGGAGACCTACTCCGCCGTCGCCGTGCACGCGACGATCGGACTGGAGTGAGCTAACGGTGGCTCAAACAGCGAGAAGAGGTAGAAACTCTAGCTCTTAATTTTATATGATCTTATTACGTGAACCGATAAGTCTGAATTAAAAAATTTTTTTTATATCCGTCCAACTAATACCTCCACTTTCACAAACAATGTGGTACTAAAATAGTTCTCTATTCTCCTTGCTTTCATGACATGAGCCTTTAAGATTTATTCGGAAATTCTGAATTTTGCTATTGGGTCAAACTTATATAAATTCCAACGGTTTAAACCGACACTGATTTGACTTTCTGGAGCCACGATTGGAAATGTCGATCTTCTGTCGTCATAGCTAGTCTAGACTTTCCGACACAGCAAAAGAAAACATTAAAGCTAGCTAGACGCAGCCGATCCTGTGAATGCCAATCCTCCGTTGTGGGCTTACAAATTGGAGCAAGTCGTCATGGCCTCGGCGCCGGAAGTGAGAGGCCCGGGAGCAGTTGCAGGCGATGATCCGTGTTTGGCGGCCTCCGGTGTAGTGCACCCCATCCCAGGAGACGTACTGAGACGGGTCCCGCGCATGCTGCCCGCCCGCGCCGCGCCGCAGAACGCTGCGTCCGTCGTAGTTGTAGGCGCCGCCGCCGCACCACAAGCATGCGTCCCACCGGCCTGGGCTTGAAAACCTGCGTCAGCGCAGAGGAAGAAATAATCGAATCCATCAGGAACAAACATATATGGAAATATCCTAGAATCGACACGGAACAAACAAGAACCCATCGGGTGCGTGCGTGCATGCATGCCACCGTATTCGCGGGGCGACATGATGATGTTTCGTACCGCTCGGTAGAGGTCCGCGTAGACGATGGTCGTGCCGGTGTGCTCAGCCGGAGGCCGCCGAGCACGAGGCGCAGCTCGCGGTTGTGCAGCTCGGCAAATGCCGTTGAGGACGCGTGATGGCAGCCGGACTCCGGGTCATACCGCGCGCCCGACGCTGCCATAGTTTATAACCAACCAAATGTTAATTTAGAAAAGTCAAGTGACCAATTGATTGATTATTCGCCGCATGATCGAGCAACATCAGAAACAAGCTATTTTAGATTTTTAGTTAGAGCAAGTACAATAATTGATTTATAAACAAGCAAATGCTAATCTAGAGAAGAGAAGATAAGATAATACAAGATAACATTAGTACAAAACATGCCTACACAAGCAGTTCGTAATCCATTTCTACTGGCGTTTTTCCGAACCGCCTGTGCTGGGCCTTGGAGCAAGACCACTATTAATCCGCCCGCCCGTCTACGTCGCAAGTCGCGGTATTTTTCGCGTAAAATCGCGAACTGCGCTCCAGCGGGATTCGAACCTGCAACCTCACCATCGCGCGATCCCTCCTCTACCACTCCACACATGACTCACTTGTGTCTAGATTTGGTTTTAGTTCAACTCATTCTATACTAAACCGAGTGTAAATTGATTGTTTGAGCCAATAACTGAATTCAAATGAAAAATTTGTAAACTACAAAGTTTTATAACTTTTCGAGATCTACAAGTTTCATGTAGCAAGTTTTTCCATCCGAGATCGTTTACAAAATTTTGAATTTCAAATTTGACACATTCGAACATATTTTTCGATGACAAGATGATTTCAAATGAAAAGGTTGTCAACTACAAAGTTTCACAACTTTTCGAGATATACAACTTTCATGTAGAAAGTTTTTTCCATCCGAGGTCATTTACAAAAATCAAAACAATTAGAGTCCCAGTATTTCTAGTGACGGTTGTCTTAAGAAACCGCATGTAGAAATGATCCATTTCTACAGGCGGTTCAGAACCGTTCGGACCCGTTTTTTCTGTACAGACGCATGATAACTGAAACCGACTGTGCTGTGTTTCATGGGACGCCAATAAAGACGTTTTTTCTACTAGCGTAAGAAAGAGAGCTAGAGGAGAGCTTTACTTCATGCAACCAACAAACTGGGCATGAAAACATATGCAGAGATAGACTCATAAATTAAGTGAATATGTGGAGGGATTAGTAAAGAGAAAGTGAGATATATAGGTAAAAGTAACAAATACAAAAGAAACTACTATTATATATGTTGGCTCTTATAACTTGGCTAATAACTAAACACTTAACTCTATTACTAGGTTTGCTCTTAACACTATGCCACACCGGGACTGCTAATAACTGTTGGATTGGAAATCTCCGTCACCACCGGAATTCATGCCACTAGAGGTTAATCGGCAGCGATGGGGTGGCCTATCACTACCGATTCGGCGACACGACAGTAATAAGTATCACTATCGGGTCAAAGCATTAGCCAACAGTGGTATCCACAGCTATCACTGCTAGGTTGGTGTTTAAACCTACAATGATATTTTGAGCCTCACTACCAGTTTGACGCATAAATCGGCAGCGATAAGCGTTACTACCAGTTTGAGACATGACCGTACCCGCAGGGAAACTTATGATATCACCGTTGGCTGGTTATTGAACCAGGCAGCGAAAATCATTATTTATTACTGTCGGCTTGGTATCTCACCCGGCAATGAACTTACAAGTGTCACTCCAGCTCAATACCATACCTGACAGTGTCGCGTCACTAGCTCACTATCCTCGCCACGGCGTCTGTAGGCCAAAGGAATGGACGTTTCCTTAGGAGAGACTCCGGGAAGGGGGGTTGCATGTTGCATCTTCTTCCAATCATACAATATCTGGGACTTCCCCCGTTCTTCACATGCATGCATGTATTCTTGTAGTCTGACTTCCAAACCCTCTGGCAGCATTTTTCGGGGTCCGTTTACTTCCACATATTGTACTACATCGTTAAGTGGACATTTAATTTGTTGCATGAGCTACATGGAAACGAGTTATAAATTAGTTAAGCTGATCGAGCATCTTCATCCGGTGTGTCAGAAGAGTCATATCCTGCTGTTCAATTACTCATTCAGTAGTGCGCAGGGCGGAGCCAGATATTTGTCAAGCCTCGGCAGCCGCCACACCTAAAAATTACTAGAACAAAGAATATGCGTTGCATGTTGCGTAATATATATATATATATAGGGAGAGTATATTCAGGAGCTAGTTACAGAATAAGTTATTGTGTAGCCACCTCCATTTACGATAATTTGATACACTAATTTACGATAAAGTGAATACATATTTACGATAGTTGTGTTACGATAACACATTGAAATATTTACCATAATGTTATCGTAAACCACATAGTAAGGAGTTACTATAATTTGGTAAATGAGTATATATATATATATATATATATATATATATAGAGAGAGAGAGAGAACTACTACTCTGCTACAAAATAACTTATTCTGTAGCCACTTTGATTTACGATAATTACTATACTCATTTACCAGATTATAGTAACTCCTTACTATGTGGTTTATGTTGGGGATATATACCTCGGCATATCCCTAGGGACCTTGTTGGGCCTGCCGACCAGGGGACGGTCCAGCCCACGAGGTCTTGCGGCACGCGACCAACCCGTCCCTTACCTAAAGGGACCGATCGTAATCTGTTAGGATATGAAAACTGTAACCCTGCTCCCCGACTATATAAGACGAGTAGGGACCCCCTCCGAAACAATCCCTCGACATCCATCTACAATCCCCTAGATCGCATCTACGGGTCTTGTAACCTAATACTCATATCAATCCAGCCACCAAAACACATGACGTAGGGTATTACGGTGATTTGCCGGCCCGAACCTGTTTAAATCGCCGTGTCTACGCTCTCTATGTTACGCTTGATCGTCGTCGCCACACCTCCGCCTACAATCTACTACCTTGGGGTACCCCCTAGGTAGACTGCGACGCATATTTCGTCGACAGTTGGCACGCCAGGTAGGGGGTGTGTGCATCGACTTCATGGCTTGTCAAGCGGTCACGTTCCCGGATTCGATGGTCCTGCCAATAGTCGGTACCGTACTTCAGGTCGGATCCATCTCCTGGACCGTCCAATAGCCGGTACCGTACTTCAGGTCAGATCCATCTCCTGGACCGTCGGATCTACTCCGCGAGGGGCAGATGCGTCACCAATCGCGCGCCGCCCCACCATGTAGATACATCACCCGCGAAAGAAGATCAGCGTCGACGACCTAGTCGACGCCATCGACTACTCCAACGTCATCATCGTTGAGTGCATCGACCTCGTTCAGGCGGTACGGCGTCGGCTGCCTGGTCACCACGGGCGCCGACCACGCAACCACCGAACGACGAAGGTGACAACCGTGGCGACCAGGGGTGTCCGCATCCCTCCAACAATGCCTCACGAGCTCAGCAACTAGGCGACACTTTTTCAGCGCAAGATATCCCGATCAGTCTTCGACCGGATCTCGGCACCCTCTGTCGTGAACATCGTCATCATCTCCGCAATCGACAGCGACTCCGAACAGGCAGTGTCTGTCGGTGGCGCTACCTCCCTAGGATTGACCACAAGCGCGGGGACCGAAGTTGCCAGCTCGTCCAAATCTACCGGCAGCTTCCCAGAATTCCCTCCGGGCTTCAGAGGGAGGATTTTCCAAGTCTCCGTCGATAGCGCCGCCCCCGACAACGAGGGGGACGCCGAACGCACCGCGAGGGAGCAGCGCAACGCCAACCGCGCGCAAAGGCGCGATGACGAACGTCGCGATCAAGAAAGGCGCAACCAGGAGCAACTCGAGCAGGAACGCATCACGAGGGAACAACGCGAGCGAGATCAGAGGAATCGCGATCACCTACCACGACACAATCTCCAGTACGAGTTCGACATGATGGGTGATGTCCCGGTATACTCAACACCCAACGCCAATCTGGGAGCAGCCGTCCGCGAGCTGACCAAACTCGAAGGTACGCCCCTGGTCGAGAAGATAGACGCCCACATAAAGGCGGCCTCACTCCAAGTAAAAAGAAAACAACGAGTGCTCGAGTCCTCCGGTCAGTCTCACAGCAGGAATCACTAACGAAGCCCTCTGAGAGAGCGCCAGCGAGGATCTCTGGGACGCGATGAGGAAGACCACAATGAGGCCCTCCATGGTCGAACACCAGAACCCGTGTGCCGAAGCCCCCTAAGGGACGGAAGACAGAGATCACCGCGATACGATGACAGGATCCTGCACGACCAGTCACCGACTCCACCATGTCGGAGCCCTCCAAGGGACCGAAGGCAGAGACCCCCGCGGTACGATGATAGAGAAAACGCCAGGGTCCGACGTGATCAGTCACCAAACCCGCCACGCCGAAGCCCTCCAATACAACATCGACGAGGATCGCCAAGGTACGACGATGACGAGTATCACAACCCCAGACGCAACCGAGCGCCAGCACCCGAGCCACGGGAGGACTACGCCTCTTCTCAGCCCGCCTACGCGCCATCCGCTGGCCCCAGAGCTTCAGAGTAACGTCGGTGGAGAAATACGACGGCAAGGAAGATTCGAAACAATGGGCCTCCACATACAAGATCGCCGTGTATGCCGCCCGAGGAGACCGAGACATGATGGCAAATTACCTACCAGTAATGTTGTCGACATCCACCATCAGCTGGCTCCAGAAGATCCCAGAAGGCACCATCGACAATTGGGAAGACCTCAAGGAAATCTTCGTCGAAACATACAAAGCAACGTGTGTCTAGCCAGGAACAAGATACGACCTGGAAACCGTCCGCCAGGGAAGCAACGAGAGCCTTCGAGAATACATTAAGCGTTTCTCTGACAAACGCCTGAGCATAACAGAGATCTCCGATCTGGAAGTTGGCCCGGAACAACGTAAAGACCATAGAGTAGATGATGATGATTGTTAACCCCTACGCCAACCAAGACAATGCCACCCGAAGCAGAGAGAATAGACGACGTTACTCCCATTCTCTGGAACGCGCTGGGGATAACAATCGCCGACCAGATTACTGGAACGGGAAAGGGTCTAGCGACCACTGCGACCATCGGTCAGGCAACCCAGAACACCGACCATAGAGATACGACTACAGACAAGACAATCGTTATGTCGCCAACACTAACACTCGCCCAAAGAAGAACTACTACGAAAGCTACGAGAAGATCCTCGACGGACAATGCCCGATACACAAGAACTCCAAACACTCCTTGCGAAATTGCGAGCTCATAGAAACGACAATGAAGGACAAGGTAGACAAAAGACAGAAGAAGGACGATGAAGATGGAGGCAGGGACCAGGGACCGCCAGCGCCAAAATTCCGAGCAGCCTCAACAACATACTCCATATTCGGGGGTAGTGTGCTCGTTGAGGGAGAAAGACAACGCCGCCAAACTCGCAAAGACGTCTACTCGCTCGCCGCTGCGGGGGGGGGGGGGACGTAGCCGAGGCTCACCCCCTCGATTGGTTGGACCAACCAATCAACTTCTCCGGAGAAGACGAGTGGGCAAACTGCAGATACCCAGGCCGCTTCCCACTAATCGTGAATCCAACCATCGCAACGTGTTGCTTCAGGAAGGTCTTAGTCGACGGCGGCAACGCCATCAACATCATCTTCACCGATGCATTCCGCTAGCTCGACTACTCGAAGAAAGACCTTCGACCGAGGAATTTCTCCTTCTGGGGAATCATCCCCGACAAGGCGTCAACACCAATAGGGCAGATCACCCTCCCTGTGCAGTTCGGCGATAAAGACCATTTCAGAGTCGAGAGTATCAACTTCGTCATCGCCGAGTTCGAGACAGCCTACCACGCGATACTGGGCCGCCCGACACTCACCAAGCTAATGGCAGTCCCACATTACACATACATGGTGTTGAAAATCCCGACATCGCAAGGCATCCTCAGCCTCCGCACCAACTTGAAGATAGCCTACGAATGCGAGCAGCAGACAATCAATGCCATCGAGAAACTCCGCGCTTCAGACACGTACACCTCCGGTGACAACGACAATCTAGCCGCCAAGAAGCAGAAAGAAACAGAATCGAGGACGACCAGCGCCGACGCCACCCGCGACCAGACGCAGAAAGTACCACCACTCGGTGGTGTGTAAAGACTTTCCAAATGTAGCGATAAAGTTTGTACTAGGTGCTCCTCCATCAATAAATAAAAGGTGTTTCATCTCCTATAGATCCCATACAACGAAATTGACTTGTGTAAAACGCCCACGGCGTAACAATGACACCGTCTCGAACGCCCACGGCGTACGACGACTCGAGCGAAACACCCATGGCGCAACGGCGACAAATTCGACAAAACTCACAAACGTTCGACGACCTCTCCAAAACACTCCCACAGTGTTCAACGACCTCGCCCAAACGCAATATGGCGTTTTCTCCAAACAGCCTGGTCGCGACTAGAAATCTTCCAAAGCTAGCCTGCCGGTTAACCATAGCGAATAGAAGTAGCTACCCTAAGCGCTATGGTTACATCGACAGGCTTCCCAACAGTATTTCCCCAGAAGCCGGGCAGTACTACTTGGGTCGGTAGCCATGAGGTTGCGCGCCCAGAATCTGTATACGACCACGATACGGTCGACGACTCTACAAGCAGCCTGGCTTTTCGCCTAGCGTCTGTAGGAACGGTCTCCACAGGCCCAAAGTCATGCCACGACCGAGCCTCTCGGAAAAAGGCCCTATCCATGGCATCTCCCTAAGCGTGCATGAGCTGCTCACCCTCTGCGCCGCGGGTTCTCACTGCGCGCATCCTTGGGAATCCTTATGCATCCTATGCGTGCAGTGGCGCTAGCTCCAAGACATGGACCATTTGAGAACCAAGGCCGAACGTTTCATCGCTACGGCTCACGACTTAGTAGGCAGAAAAGGACATACAAGTGAAACAAAAGCTCACCGCCCGGATATATAACAAAAGCTCAACGAGGGCAGGCGTCTCCAAGTTCGCCGAAGCTGCATAATACAACATCATGGCCCTAAAATACATCGCAACACGATCACCAGCCGCCACCGCTCTACCAATAAGCGATTGCCCAATAGGGTCTTGTCCCCATAGCATCAATAGCTCCAGGCCATGAAAGAATAGCGCTTCCTGGTGGTCGGCCTCAAGAAAGCGTTGTTCAAAGGCAGTTTCCAGAAAAGGGTAGTAGGGCTGACAATATTCCTAGACGCACCTAAGAGACAAAAGTCGAATCGTCGACGGATCATCGCAGAAGTCGCGAAAAAAGCGGCAGAGTGGGCGAATCTTTACATACTCGCGCACATTGTCACCTTTGTCGATCACACGAAGAAGAATCCGAAACACCACATCCTCCGGCATGACCAGCATGGCGGCAAGATCCATTGCAAGATGCGCGCCACTAGCTTTCGCCGCACCTGGTACGAACTAAGCTTCGACAATACCCTCTCAAGACCTTGTGACTAAGCAACGCCAAGAAAATCGATACAATAGGGATTGGTACTCACCCAGATCTTCGCGGGGATATATAGCCAACCCTCCGTCCTGATCGAATACCTTGAGCAATGAAGTTGCGCCCCTTCGAATCCTACACACGCTCGGACGAAGACCAGAGGACGCGACCGATCCCGTTTCGCCGTGGATTTTTTCTTTATACGAAGCGGTGCGGTGCTTCGTCTCTCAGGGTTTTTGGGAAACCGCAATGGGCAAATACGGAACTGCCACGACACATATTCCTTCACGGTTTTCTTTGGGCCGTTAACCAAGGAGTTAATTCGGCCCAATTACAACGTCCTTTTATTTTGTATTCCTCTGCTGATAATTTCGATGACTTTCAAGTCAAAATTTCCTAAAATTTCACTAACACCATAGTCCCGGGGACTGGGCATACGATTTTTGTTATGATTTCTGTTCAATAGGAACAGTAACACCGCTACAACACGACAGTTGGAAAATCTCGGGAGACGTCCGTTGCAACACCTATTAGAGATTACGCCAGTGAAAAAGACGACTTCATCACCTGTTTGCAGACCCGACCAGGCTTGGGTCCTCCATCCAGAAACATGCCAAGCAAGGCTCGGGGACTCCGTCCAGAAACATGCCGAGCAAAGCTTGGGGACTCCCTCCACAGCGAAGCAACGATGGCACCAGACAGCAAGACACCCGGGGACTGCGAATAAAGCATCATGACCCTGACGCAAGAACATTCTACCTTCTCGCCTCAAGCTCGGGGACTATGGGTATTCGCAGACTTTTCTACCAAACTTATATTCCAGTACCTTTTTTCTATAAAATCCTGATATAAGAACCTTACAGTTCCTTACATCAGGCTCGGGGACTGCGGGTATTCGCAGTCGTTTTTAGCAAAATTTATTCTTTACTTATTACATGCAAGTTACTTACACATCCTTTATTTTTAGTAAAGCTTGGCACCACGTGCATACTTCACCTGCTACCAAGCTCGGGGACTAAGTGGGTACACTTCACCTTGTGGTGAATGTACTTGTTTTTCTCTTCTCGACAAATCTCTGCTGTTTCATGTTGTCTTTTTGCAGAGCTTAAGTGGGTACACTTCACCAGGGAACAGGCCGTTCAAAAAGTTTTCCTTCTTCAGCACGCCACATCCTCCCGATGAGTAGCCGCAACATCCACCGAAGACAATCTGTTCGCAAATTAGGCCACGACGTTCTCGACCAGCTCAACTTGGCCGGGAGGCTTCTCCTACCACTGCCTCGACCAGCTAACCTGGTCGGGACCCTACAGCGACGACCCCGCACATTGGTGACCAGTTGTGCGCCTCCGAAGACGACGTTGCTGACTCGCCAGAAGAATACAACGTGCTCGGGGACTTGTTGGGGATATATACCTTGGCATATACCTAGGGACCTTGTTGGGCCTGCTGACCAGGGGACGGTCTAGCCCATGAGGCCTTGCGACACGCGACCAACCCGTCGTGCTCGCCAAGGGCTCCAAAGAAGTCTTGCTCACCAAGAACGATCCTAGAAGATAGGTTCGGATCCCTTACCTAAAGGGGTCAATCGTAATCTCTTAGGATATGGAAACTGTAACCCTACTCCCGGCTATATAAGGTGAGCAGGGACCCCCTCCGAAACAATCCCTCGACATCCATCTACAATCCCCTAGATCGCATCTATGGGTCTTGTAACCTAATACTCATATCAATCCAGCCACCAAAACACAGGACGTAGGGTATTACGGTGATTTGCCAGCCCGAACCTGTCTAAATCGTTGTGCCTACGCTCTCTGTGTTACTCTTGATTGCTGTCGCCACACCTCTGCCTACAATCTACTACCTTGGGGTACCCCCTAGGTAGACTGCGACGCATATTTCGTCGACAGTTTACGTTAATATTATGGTAAATATTTCAATGTGTTATATAACACAACTATCATAAATAGTGGATGCGTGGTTTGCCCGGTGCATGAAGCGCAGATCTCCGCCGTCCGCCATGACCGACGGCGAGGTCACCCTGAGTCTGTTGGTATGCTTGGTTGAGCCGGTGGTGGCTTGTAGTCGCCGACGTGCGTTCGGTAGTGCTCGGGTCACCGCCGTTGCCGCCGGCGAGGTCGTTGCGTGGGATAGAATAAGGTGTGTCGCACTCATTGTGTTCGGGATGGAGTGTAGGTCGTGATGCGAGAGTCGGTTGAGCGTTTGGGTGACCGACGGCGATGCGCGCCGTGTTTTATGGTCGACGGCGCCACTGTGTCGGTTGGCTTGGGTTGACTGTGACCCCACCTGTCGGTCTCTGTAGTTAGGGTTTGTTTATTTTCTGTTTTTGGACAGTAATGAGTTTGTAATTTTTGTATCTTTATTTCTGTGCATAAATAAATTCTGAAAAAAATTTGTGTATGCTCTTTGACTTGTGTAGTATTTTATAAAAATATCACATGGATCTATTCAATACATTTTTAATCCTGAAAAATGCTTAACGTCGTGTAGATATCTCGTTGGTTGGGCTGGATAATCCCTCGAGTGAAGGGGTTTTCTCTGTTGTTCATTCTGAACCTGAGTTTGTTTATCCCTCCAACCAAGGCAAGCCCCAGTGCATTTAAACCTTCCTTGTATTTAAATAATTGTTTTAAATAAACTTATGGTTATTATTGCATTTGTCCCTACTTTATTTAAATTCCTACTTGATGCATAGCCTTTATCCTTGTGCTATTGAATCCTTTACCTTGACACTTGTTTAAAGATACAAATTTTGCTAAAATTTCTTAGCATTCTTAGAACTTTTCTAGTAGGTGATTTCCTGTCACTTACACATAGCGCATTGCTTCGGTAAATGGTTATGCTCTTTTGAGAAAGAAATGTTCGATGGAAGTAATAATTGGGACCGGACAAACACGGTGTTTGGGAGTCATTAGTGGTGACTGGTGAGCGGGTTCTTTCCGCATGTTTCATTAGGTCTTGGTATTGTAGATGTCCAAGGGTTGTGACTTTGGAGTACTTATCACATACTTCGGGAAGCTGTACTCTAGCTATTTCAGTTTTAAGAATGGTTAACCGCATTGGGAGTAGAGAGATGGCGAGAGTAGTGTGTACCTCCAAGTTCAAGGAACTGGATGGAGGTGTACTGTGCTCTCGGGTGGCGGAACCTCGGTCTTGGCTAGAGGATGTAGGGAAAGGTGTGCTTTAGTGCTACATATAGCGTGTGGTTGGGAAGCCCCAGCTGGGTTTAACCGGTTCGAATCGTCGTGTTCCTCGGAAATGGAAACATAACCCTGTCCTCTTACATCGTAGTTAATGGAACTTAACTGGATACTTGATGTTTCCTTTCATGGATGGTTTATTACCTCGTTATCGATCATAACTTTAGATTGGTACTTGAGTAATTATGTAAACAAACTAAATGAATTTCAATTGTTTTATAAATGGCCATTTATGAAAAATAATTGATCCTTATATAACCCCACCTTGAATCCTATAACTTGCATACCTTTTGCCCAACAAATATTTTCTTTTGTCGGATAGGTCTTGTTGAGTACTCCCGTACTCAGGGTTTGTTAACCCCTGTTGCAGATGAGGGTCCCAATCTGGTCTGTGTAGCCTCGTGTTGCATGACCGTTGTCTCAGTGGGATGAGGATGAGGAATAAAGATCTTTGCTTGACTCTTGGGCAAGAGTAGCATGGTTGTTTGTTTATACTCTATCACTAGCTTGATGTGATAAGATCGTATGACACTTATGTTATGTTTCAAAAGTCTACGGTTTGTAATATGACTTTAAATTCTGTTACTTTGATGTAAATTAAATTTTTATATTACTTTTAATCTTTGTAAGGGGAAAAAATAATTAAGTTTGGGATATTTGTTTGGATTAATCGAATGGACATTAATCCTAGCAAGGGGACTGTTTTTAAAGGGGTTCTGTCACAGTTGGTATCAAAGCTCTCCTTATTACAGATTTCTTGCAGTTGTAAATTTTCCCCAAAAAAATTTTTTAGATCTTACTTAAAATTTATTTTTTGGTCAAAAAATTTTTTTAAAACTTTTCTTTTTCTTATTCAAATAAAAGGAAGTAGTCTTAGGAGTATCAGCTTTAGTGGTATGATAGGTTTAATTTTATCCCCTATATATATGTTATGTTATCATAATTTTTATTCTAGGCGCGTATCTGATTTTTAAAACAAACTAGGATGGGTTTAAAATTTGTTCTTTTAATTTCAAAAAAAAAATCTTCAGTTCCCTCACTTGCCTTTTTAAAATTTTTGTTTTGAGGCCCAGGACTAAGACAGCTCCAAGGACTGGAGGGTTCCCCCGAAACCCGGGGGGGGGGGGGGGGGGGGGGGGGGGGGGGGGGGGGGGGCCCCGGGGGGGGGGGGGGGGGGGGGGGGGGGGGGGGGGGGGGGGGGGGGGGGGGGGGGGGGGGGGACCCCCTTGAGGAAGCGGGGGGAGCAAAAGGCTGAGTCAAGGGTTTTTAGGAGAAGCGGGAGAAAAGGGGGGAACCAAGGTGAATTTGCGAGGATCCATGTACCTTTTTGGGGAGAGGGGAATGAAGCCGGGACCGAGAGTCCTTTTGTACTGTACCTCAACTTGGGGCATTATGGGGGCTGTCGAGGTGACAACAATGTGTTCATGAGGAGGTCCATGTCTAACAATCTGATGAACCCCCGAGACCATTTGCAGGCTTTTTGAAGGGACCTTGGTGAGCTTGTCTGGGCAACAGTTTCCTATGCATGCCCTGTAGGTGAGGACAAGTCGCCCCCGAGCCGATGGTGATTGCCGGGATGAGGAGGAGGAGGTGAGCTGGGGGTCCTTAGTGACGACGAGTAGATCATGTTTCACCTAGCTATCTATTTTGGGATGCAAAGTGGATTTGTGAAATAGTCATTTATCTATCGTTTTTAAAATCTTTAGTTTTCGCATTTTTATGTTATTTTGGTCATGTATTATAACTGTGCCCCTTGGTATTTTATTTTATGGTTTTCAAAAAGTATTTTTTGTGCAAAAAGATGGCTGAAATAACAATGCTGGGGACTGGGTAATGAGAACAATTCTTGATCCCCCAAAAAGCACCTTTAACCTTGGACAAGCTTGGCTGCATTGGTCAACGTTTTACTGATAAGCTCTCTCTTGCACGAGATTGCTCAGAATAACCACAAGGCGGGTAAGGGAAAAAACCAGGTCATAATAATCAAGAGAGACTTATCTTGTTTCTTTGACACACGTCCCCCCGGTCTTTCCCAAGGGCAGACAACCGCTAGAAGCTGTGATTGGCTCCGCACCGGGAGCAAAGTTCGAGCTGCCCATTTGCAAAAGGGGTGCAAAGTCAGTGTTTGCAGCTCAGAAACTTCGAGGAGCGGGGATCATGGTGGTCGCCCTTTGCTCACTCTTGTACACAATCTTCGATTGGTACGGGGCTGAGGATGCCTTGCGTGTCGGGGTTTTCAACCCAGTAGTGTAGGGGAACTCCCATTGCTTGGCGAGTGTGGGGGGCCCATATCGCGGGGTGGCTGTCTAAAATTTCGGCGACAATGAATTTGATGTTCTCGCCCTTAAAGTGGTTCCTACGCTGAATTGCCGGGTTTAATGATTTTTCCCTTCGTGTTGACGCCTTATCGGGGATGATTCCCAAAAAGGGAAAAAGTTCCCCGGTAGGAATCTCTTTTCGAGTAGTCGAGCTGGGGGAAAACGCGCGGCGAGATGATTTTGTGGTGTTTCCGGGCCGTCCCTTAGGCCCTTTCCTAAAGCGCAGTTGAATGGGGGATTGAGATTAGTGGGAAGGGGCCCCGGATATCTCAATCCTCCACTATCTTCTTGGAGAAGTGATTGGTTGATCCGCCCAGTTAGGGGATGAGCCTCGGTTGCATTCTCTCTGGGGAAAGAACAGTAGACGTTTTGGGTTTGGGGGCGTTGTTTTTCCCCCCTTGAAAAGCACGCTACCCCCTAATAGGGAGTATGTTGTTAGGCTGCTCGGAATTCCGGCGCTGGCGGGCCCCTTGGTCCTTGCCTTTCTTCGTCGTTCCTTTTCTGTTTTTGTGGCTTTGTCCTTCATTGTCGTCTCTATGAGGTCAAAATTTACAATGGTGTTTAGAGTTCTATGTATGGGACTGGTCCGTGGGATTTTTCGGCTTTCTGTAATTCTTCTTTGGGGGGGTGTCCGTGTTGCGACGTACGATTGTTTTGCCTGTAGTCGACTTCTCGGGCGGCTTTTTGGGGAGTTGCCTGCCCTGTAATCGCGGTGGCGAGGGGCCTCTTTCGCCCGGGGTGATTGGTCAGCGATTTTTATTCCCTCGCTTTCCCGGGAACTGAAGGCGTCGTTTGTTCCTCTGCTGCGGGCGACATCGTTTTGGGTTTGGGGAAGGGGGTTCCAATCTTTCATCAGTTCTTTATGGCGTTGTGTTTTTTCGTGCCAATTGTTTCAGAGGTCTTTCCCCGAAAGCCGTTGGAGAATTTTTCGTTTTGCTTCGGGGTCGAGTCTCTATTATGCCAGGCCTTTTTTTGGGAGAAACACCTGATTTTCTCCCAGAGGCCTTCATTACTCTTGGCGGCATTTCCGGGGGTTTCGAAACGAGTCCCCGTTGGACGCGTAGCGTTGTAGTTTTGATAAGTTTTCCCTTTGGGGTTCTTCCCAACGTCGATGGTGCCTTCCGGGATTTTGAGCACTGTGGTTGAGGTCGACAACATTCCGGAAAGTAAATGCCATCACCCTGGTCTCCTCTGGCGATGTACGGTTACTCGTCATGGCACAAAGGGACGGAGAACGAGACCAGAGGGGGGGGTGAATGGGAGTCAAATTTCTTTCAAAATATTGGGGGTCACTCTTCCAATAAACAACCCCAACAAGCAAGCTTACTCACCCAGCAAGATCACGCCCCAATGGGGGGGTCCTTTTGGTGATGCCCAAGAGGTAAAAACGGATCCCGAAACCAAGAAACTCAAAACCAGACCCCAAAAATGAAGCCTAAACCCCTAGAGGATAGGAGAAGGGGGCTCCCAAAAAATTACTTATGGAATGGCCCCACAAGTGCTTCTCAAGTTCCCTACTGATTACAAAACCAACGCAACAAACGGAACTCAATTTGAGCCCGGGACGGAGGAGAAAAAAACCAAACAGCAAACAACAGTACCAAAAGGATACTTGACAAGTGGTCCGACACTTAGGTCGAAGTAGGTGCTTCCTACAGATTTTCGGCGAGATCACATGCCACTTCGCTATGGTCCGGTGGGGGTTCGGAGGTGTCCGAGGGAAAAATCAGCAATCCAGTGACACCCAGCTCCGGACAAGGGGGTCCGACGTACCACAGGGCCAATGCAAGTGTCCGGGTGGTATGGCCCGGTGCTAGGGGTGTTTGCGGGAATTTGGGGGACCCCCGGACCAATGGGCATGGTCCAGAGCCTGTAAAATTTGTCGACGCCACGAACAGGCGCAAAAAAACCTGAAAAAACCCGTTTCACTCCCCCAAAAATTTCCCCCAAAAACCAAACCCAAATGAACTCCAAGCAACCAAAACTTTGTGCAGCCCTTTGTACATTTGGGGGGACTATCTCGGGGGAATCATCCTCCTTTTGGAGAAGATAAACAAAAAACCCCGGGATTTGGGAGAAAGAAGCAAAACAAAAGAACGCTGCAAGAAATCGCCCGATTACCACTGTGAGGTTTGAGGAGAATTCTTTGGTAAAAGATGCTCCCCCACGAATACGAACAACTTGGTTCAAAGGTTTGCAAGGCTACCCCCCCACAAAGAAAACCTTGGAAAAAGGGGAAAGAAAAAGCAAAACACGAAACACAAGAAAATGGGGACACATCAAAAAAGCGAACCCACCTGGCTTACGGGGGGTTACCCTCTGTTCCCCGCAAAAAACTCAAGTTTTTAAGAGGTTGTAATCAACCTAGGGATCTCATGAACTGGGAAGAGGGTGAGAGAGGAGTTGGTGCAAATGTTGGGGTTAAAGAGATGGGTTGAGGGGGACCCCTTCACCCCCTACTTATGGGGCTTTGGTATTTCCAAAAAACCCTAGATCCCATTGAGTAAACTCCTAGCCTAAGCATTGCAGTCCAAGCTCCGGAAAATATTTTCCGTATTTGAATGGACGCCCCTGCTTCCTGCCAGGATTTGCATCGCCCGACGCAACCCCCCGGTTTCCCTCCGAAGTTCCCGGGGGTTTTGAGGCCCAAACCCGGGGGAAACCCGCCACCGGTGCTTTCGGTCAACTACCAAAACCCCGAGTTTTGGGGCCCCAAAACTCGGAAACCTTTTCCCCGATGGTTTGGGGCCCCAAAAACCAAAAAACCGCTCGACTCGAGCCACCTTGTCCCGCCCGGGTGGGGGAAACCCGGTCCCCTGACCTCCGCCGACTCCTTTCCGTCGTCTTGACTCGGCGACTCTCTATCTCCTGTCTTCTCAACTCGCGGTGCCAGACCCCTACCCCACACTTCGCGCCCCCCATGGTCCCTCGTGGGGCCCCCTTTTCCCCCCTTCCCCGCTCTAAACCCCCCAAGCCTTACTCGCCTTCTCCCCGCCATTGACCCGTCATAAGCTTTTGTCCCTGCACCCACACCGTGACGGGTTTACACATTTGCTTTCGAAAAAAGGATTAGTGATAACCTTTTCAAACTGAAACCCAAGTGTTGATCAATCACCCTCCAAAAAACTAAACCCCATGGCATATATCAACCTGTGTTACAAACACCCTTGTTCGGGGGTCTGCCTTGCCGTCGTTTTTTCTCCACCGAGTTACCCAAAATTCTGGGGCCCACCAATGGGCGCAGGGTGAGCTAAAAAGAGGCTAGCCCCCCCGTAGCTCGGGGGGCGGTGCTTGATTGCATTTTGGGGTTGGGGTACTTGTCATCTGTCCCTAATGATCTTCTCTGTTTTGTATCGGAGGGCTCCACTGGTGGCTTGGGATCAAAAAACGCCGGCCCTGCGTCTTCCCGTCTTGTGCCGAAGAGGTCTCTCCTGTGGTCCCTTGGGGGGTTCCGGTGCATGGGTTCCGGGTGTACGACACGCCGGGGCCCTGTTGGGGTCTTTTTCGTCGGCTTGGGGGCCCTTTCGCGGTTCTCCCTCGGGGGGGCTTGCGGTGGTTCCTGGTGGGATTGACCGGGGGATTCGAGTATCCCTTCCTTTTTATGGCCCGGGGCCCCCTTGATGTGGGCGTCTATCTTTTTGATTGGGGCGTTCCTTGGGTTTGGACAACTCATAGGGGGCGCCGCTGTTTGGCGGGGGGGTTGAATACACTAGACATCGCCCATATTTGAATCGTACTGAGATTTTCGGGGGTGGGTGACCACAATTCCTTGACCTCCTCACGGTTCTCTTGCAATTCTTTCCTGCTCGAGAGCTCCTGATTGCCCCTTTCCGCTCGCTGCGCCATTGACGCGCCTCTGCGCACGGTCAGCGTTGGCTGCTCTCTCGCGGGCGTTAGTGTTCTTCTTTGTGGGGGGCGACAGTCGGTGGAGACTTGAAAAACACCCCGAAGCCCGGAGGGATTTGGGAACTGCCGGAGATTTGGATGAGTGGCGACTTCGGTCCTCCTGGGATCGACCCTGGGGAATGGCCCCTCGGGGAAAAATCCCGTCGAGCGCGGGGGAAATGCGGAATGATGACGGTTTTCAGATGGGGGGGCGTCGAGTTTGGGTCGAAGACCGAGCGGAAATTGGGCATTGAAGGGCACCCCCCTGATTTTTGGGCCCCGTGAGGATCGTTGCAGAAAGGTGGGTACCTCTGGTCGCCACGTCATCCCCTTTCTCGTGGTTCGGGATTGCGTGGTCGGCGGCCGGGGGCCCGGGGGTCGGCTCACCCCCCCCCCCCGGAACGGGGTCATGCACTCGGGATCCCCGACATTGGGGGGGTGATGGCGTCGATGACTAAGTGTCGACGCTAATTTTTTCGGGGGGGTACTTGGCGGGGGGGGCGAGGGGCACGGCGGATGTCGCCCATGTGGGTAACCCGAGGGCCTTTAGGACATGGTCCATCTGGGTAGTTTGCGGTCGTCGAGAGGCCCACAAATCCGGGAACTTAAAATTGCTTGCAGCCATGAAGCGATGCACACCCCCCCACCGGGAGCCCCCAACTGTCGACGAATACGCGTCGCGTCTACCGGGGGGTACCCCCAAGTAGTAGTTGTAGGCGGGGTGTGGCGCGTCGATAAAAGATAACACAAAGAGCGTAGACACGGCATTTTACACAGGTTCGGGCCGGCAAATCGCCATTACCTGCGTCCGTTTTTTGGTGGCGGAAATTGATATTAGAATTGGTTACAAGACCCGTGATCTCGGGGGATTGTATGGGGGTTTAGGGTTTTTTGGGGGGGGGTCCCTGCTGGTTTTATACCCGGGACCAGGGTTTACAGTTTCCAATCCTAAAGATTACGATCGGTCCCTTTAGGAAAGGGTCCGGTTATTATAGGATCCTTTTTGGCGTCAAGGCTTTTTGGGAGTGTTTGGGACACACGGGGGGTCCATGCCGAAAGGTTCTGGGCGGGGCCCGTTCGGGTTGGCACCCATAAGACCCCTAGGGATTTGCCGAGGGTAATCCCAAACACTTCCCTGGATATTCCAAGGTATCGTAATTTATTTTTTCCAAGGGGAAAAGTGGGTAGAAATGATAATTAAGAGAGACCCCTAGAGGCACCTCAATTAATACCAACTAGTTAGGGGGGTAAACGATTATGCGATAGGAAAGGGGTTGATGAATGATAAGAAAGGGAAAAAGTATTTAAAAGGACTTGATAAAAAAGCAGGGGGGAGGACAAGAGAGAGTTAGGGACTCCTATGTACTTCACCTATTCAATATACTTACCCAATTTAAATTTATCAAAACACTATAGTTTGTTCCCTTTCAAGTAGTGGGGGGAGGGGTTGATCATTAGGGGGGAAAAAAAACCTTTACCGGACCGCGCCCTTTTTTACGGGGGCCTTTATTTTTAAGAAACTTCCCTAAAAACCCCGTGGTGGAATAAAAAAGATAGACAAGGTTTGTCCCTTTTGCTCTACCACAAAAAACCAGCAGAAAAGGGGGAACCCAAGGAAAGATGATGTATAAGCACCACCCTTCCACTAACTTACTACTTTGACTATGACTAAAATCAAACACCCTATGACGGGGCAATGACGCATGGGGGAAAGGCCCAAAGGATCAAGACTATGGAGTAAAGGTATTAAAGAGAAAAAACATATAACAAGACTATTTTATAGTAATGCTCAAATAAGTACAATAAAGTAGAGAAAAGGTATATATTGAAAGAAAATTTTACAAAAAGGAAAGATAAAAGAGTATCTAGACTTTCGGAAGACAACCCCGGGAAATCCCGATGCAGCTCGATCAACTTAACTCCCACTTAGACAAACTACTAGAAAAATTTAAAGGAATAAGCTTGTAGCTTCTTCACTGTGGTAGAGGGGGGGGGTATGCCCTCTATTTATGTGGGAGGTGGAGTGGGGGCTTCCGCCCACGCAGCGTGGGGCTTCAAATCGCCCCCCTTGGGATCCAATGCCCTTGAACCGTCCTTGGTGGATGGTGGTGTTTTCCACCATGTGGGGAGGGGGTTTGGCGGTTGGCGGGGACAAACCGCCGCCCCCCCTATGGTTAGTGGGCCCCTCCTTGGGCCTCCTGGAAGGGCCCCACTGGTCGGGACCAAAGGGGGAGCCAGTGGGCCTAGGGGTGGTGGGCCCGACCCCCCCCCTTGGGGGTTTCCTGGCCCACTTCATCCCCAAGTGTTGGTCCCACTTTCATTATGTTATGGTTGGTTCAAAGGGGGTTGTCACATTTATCTCCTTGGGGGGGCCAGGATCATGGTATTGTTGTGAGCCGTTGGAAAAGCACAGAGTGACCCAAAGGGGTTGGATTTCACTCTAGAGGCCCTCTTGGATCGGGCCGAGAGGGGAGAGTGGGGGGCCCCCTGGGGTTGTGGGCCCGCCCCTATGTGGGTCCCACGGGGCTCCCCTTTGCTCCATTTCTTCTTTCCCTGCTTTCAAACACTCATGGACATGGGAACTTGTTATTTGATAATATTCATGATGTGTTTGTTTACCCTTGATCTAAGTTTGGTGGCAGCATTTTGCTATGTAAAAGGGGCCCATTCTTGGTGCCAACGCCGTATGATGATCATTGGGTTTGGGTTTCCTAGGCCGGATCGTGGACACTGTCTCTGCACGCGAGGTCCCATGGGATTCCAAGGGCTACTTGCTAGCAACCCGCGAGCAAGGGAAAACATCTCATGCACGCTTGGGAATGCTAGGGACAAGACCTTTTTCTGAGAGGTTCGATCGGGTTTTTCTAGGGATGCGGAGCCTTTCCTGCAGAGGTGGGGGGAAAAAAGTAATGCTGCTTTAGGGTCGCGACCGTACCGTGGTTTACATATTCTGGGCACATACCTCTGGTCTCCGACCAAATGACTTTTCGGTTGCTGGAAAAGGGCCATTTGGGAGGATTATCGATATTCATAGCGTATGGGGTAGCCACTTCTTGCGTTAGGGGTAATGGGTGGGCCAGTTTCGGGGGGCTTTCGGTAAGGGGGCCATTCTGTTTGGAGAGAACGTTGAAATGCGTTTTGGAGAGGTGTCGAATGCTAGGGGAGCGTTTTGTAGGGGTCACTGAATTTTGTGAGCTTTTGTAGGGGTCACCGACCGTGAGCGTTTTGTGGGTCTCGAACGCCGTGAGCGTTTTGTAGAGGTCGTCGAACGCCGTGACTTTTTTGTAGGGGTCGTTGAACGTGTAAACATTTGTAGAGGTTCCCGAATCCCGTGGGGTTTTGAGAGGTCGATTTGTTTAAAATTAAAAGAAGGGGAAACATGCCACCCCTTTTTATTTTTTGCGGAGAGGTACTAATACAAGTTTTAAATTGGAATATTTAACTTCTAAACTTTCTTGCGCCGTTGGGGTGAGAGTTCTTTTTTGGGGGTGATGTCGACAGTGGTCTTTGCTTCCGTTCCTTCAGTTTTTTCGCGGCGGGCTTGTCGTTGGGTTCAGATTTGTACGTGCCCAGGGGGGGGGGGGGGGGGGGGGGGGGGGGTTCTCGACGGTGTTTAATTGTCTTGCTCCCCCTCGCATCATTTCGGGTTTGGTACGGAGGCGGGTGCCCTGGGGCGTTGGGATCTTCGCCCCAGGGTTTTAGTGCGGGACTGCCATATTGGGAGTGTCGGACGCCGACATGCGTGGTGGTTGTTCGACGGGGCGACGATGAAGTTGTTTTAAACCCCCTGAAGTGGTCTTAGTCACTGAATACACGAGGAGGATCTGGCCCCCCGGTTAGATCCCTTATTGGGATGACCCCCCAAATGGGAAGTTCGCCGAGAGGGGGTCTTTCTTCGAGTGTTGGTTTTTGTTGGTTTTTTTATGATTAGGAAAATCGCAAGCGCAAAAATTATCCGTTGTAGCACTTCAGGGGAAGTACCCCGGTATGTATTTTCCTCAGAGAACAGAAGGAGTTAATAGGATTAGGGATGTGCCCTAGATGGTCAAGGGAGACTATGATAAACTAGGTGAGGGGTTAATATAGAAAAGTATTAACAAGGTATAACTGGTTATATTGGATTTTCAGCCCTTTCTTGCAGGAGGGATGGGATAGATTAGAAAGAGGACAAAACTCTAACCGGACCGGCCATCAGTTGATTGAAGCCCTACCTTTTAAAAAATTTATCTGACCCCGCATGGGGGAAATACGAAATAGATAGAGCGGCCCTTTACTAGCATCCAAAAAAATCCGAGATAAAGGGGTTTACAAAGGAAAGATTAGTCTAGACAGCACTTCTCCTATTTTTACTATTTAACCCCCAGCTAAGTACTAAAGAATTGTACTTAAAGTAAAGCGAAAACAAGCACGAAAAGATGTATAACAACTATGCCAAAGTAGAATATAAAAACTATAAGGAACTCAGGGGTGGAGCTCTACGGGTCTATTTCTAGCTGAGGGAGGCCTAGTCCACGAGGGTCCGGTCATTCATCATCCCCGTATGATCAAAGCATTGAACCGACTTAGTCAAGGGGGGAGATCAATGGAATGGAGGAAAAAGGAAGTCGGGGGAGGTCGGTGCACCTTTTGGGCTTTTGGCCCACGGTCGGCCGACCCCCAATGGCAGGGGGGCCCCTCCCATTTCCCCTCAGGGGGGTGTCCCCCAGCACGGGGCTTTGGGGATGGCCTGGGGGCCCATCCCACGGCCCCAAACCCCATGTTTTGGGCCCATCTTTGTGTGGGCAGGGCCCCACAGTTTGGCACATTGGGAAGTTTGGTATTGTTTGAGATAGTTTGGGGGCCCTGTTCCTCGTCTTTGATCTGAGCCTTGAGAAGAAGCAAAAGGGATCCGGGGTGGATCTTCACTCTAGAGTGTGGTTTGGGTCATGGAGGTTTGGGGGGTTAGTGGCCCCCCACGAGGGGTGGGTGAAACCCTAGGGGCCCCCACTAGTTTCCCAAAGCCCCCAAATTTGTCATTACCTGCTCAAATAGCAAGCACATGTGGAACTAGTTTTTGGGAAAAATGTTCAGGTTTGCTTGTTTTCTTCGAATATGAGGATGTTGACGGTATTTTGATAGGAATAATAGCTCATATTTTCCATCAACGAGATCCCCCAAATTAAACCCTCTTTGCTCGTCCTCAAGTAAAGGATAAAAATAACAAGACTTTTTATTCAAGTAAAAAGAAAACTAAAGTTTTCACTCAAGACTTTGTCATACCCAATGGGATATGTGGTATTGGCTAACATATACCCTTGAGAATTAAAGGGAATGGAACATTCTAAAGGGAAAAAGTCATTTCCCCAAAACATATTTTAGTACTTGGATTTTTTGATAAGTTTTCAAAAGAAAGCACATAAGTCATCTTACTCTTCATATAACACTCTAGATCGCTCCAGGTGTATATTCTGTTAACACCGGATTTTTGCACAATGACAAAGTGGGCAGGGCGCGTGAGTCGACGGAAGGCTTGAGCGTTCGGTAAAACCATGCGTCGGTTTAATTCCCAAAATCGGCAATCGATCGCGTAATCGGTTTTTCAGGAGAAGGGGGGTTTTCCCGGAGCGACAAAGACGGCTAGTGAGAGCAAATTTGGAACGGTGGTTGCGATATTAAGGCAATGAGGACTCCGAAAAAACCAACTCAAAATGTTGTATTTCTTCCCTTTTTAATATTTCGAAACCCGTGTCCTCTTGGATCATGTTATAGCCGGAAAAAAATATAAGTTTTTGATTGAAAAAGGTTTTTCATACCAAATCAATCAACCGGGGCCCCGTGCCAACTTTGAGTCCTTTTGTGTGTCGTTGAGTTCTTCAAGGGGAAGATCGACCGTCGACCCCCGTAAGTCTTGGCCCCTTTGTTATCGTCTATTTTCATGCATGGTTTAGATGTTGATGCGAGTCTTTTTATTGTCAATGATCGTGGGCGGTCCTTAATTGATGATCAAGAAGTTTTTCTTATGTTTTTTTACAATTAAATACGTGCGGCGGGTGTTTGCTGATATTTACTAAGAAGATTTATGGCTCTCGTAGTTTTGGAAGATCTTTGGGTTTCTTTTAATTAGTGTTGCATGTTTTAGAAAATTTTTTACTATTTGAAAACACTCCTTTGCCCAATCTAGATTATTCGGTTCGGTCTTTTAATTTATATAGATCTATTCATTTATAAGAGTTTTTACCTTCCTTTGTTCCTATAAGTAATTTACATCTATAATAGCCGAATAGTTCGAATTAGATTTTTTTCATTTTGCGGGTTCATGCAGTACCATGCTTAATCTTTGATGACGTAGGTATCGTGGGGGAAATGCAAGCTTTTAATTAGTTTAATCTGTTTGTTCGTGTTTCCTTATCATGGCCCCCAAATTCGGTGATTGCCGGCTTGGTTATGTTTTAATTCCATATTCAACCATGATTCTTTTGTACGCCCTTTTCCCATCAAGGCATTGGGCAATCATTGGTTTACGGCTTTCTGTCGTTTTAGCCGAATTTTCCCAAAAAACTTTTCGTAGATAGTTTCATAGTTGTATGTCGTTGTAAGTGGCTTCAGGGCTGTTTTTTGGGAAATTTTTGGGTATTATCCGAATTGTTCCATTTATATCTAATGACTTTCATCCCTTGTTAGTTTCAGGTCAAATTGACTGGACTTTTTGGGTTTCGAAGCACCCGATTGAAGCCCCGCTTTCCGGGGCTTACTGTGTGTGAGACGAAATCGTCCTTTTTGTGTCAACCATTTTTTGGCACGTCGGTGGGACCCCACACCTCAAGAGGTGAATCGACAACACCCTGGTCTGAACCTAACTAGGGATGAATTCCCGGAAGACATGAGAATTTTTGATCAGCGGGCTGCGACAAGTTCTAGAGCAAATGCTTGATGTTTTTTCCAAAAAACAAAAGCAAAAAGGTTATCCAAAAAAGGCGCCCCCAAAACCCCCTCTCCCAAATCAATCTGATAGCCCTGAGGGGGAGGTAGATTCGGTGTCTTTAATCTATAAAGCTATGGTGAAACTATGAAAAATCACACTCGGTTTCCTGAATATTTTCGCCAGATCATGGTCGCACTTTTGGGCCAGCCCCCCGAAAAAGCTCTTTGGGAACTCAGGGCCCCAAATACCGGGGCGACATGTTCCCATGCCCCAAGTATAAGAAAGCCTTGAGGAAGGGGGGGTGTCTGACAGGGCCCAAGACGGGATGGTTCTACCAAAAGCGAATATCCCATGATCACGGTCGCTTGCGTTCGATGTCGGGAACGTCCTCATCCGGCTCCAAAATTCCAAAGAAAACAGCTGCAAAAGGATTTTTGGGCAGGGGATAAGAATTTGCCATTTAAACCCTTTAAATGCTCCCCCCGAATCCTGGATACGGGAACCAACAGGGCTGCCATTTAAAGGGGCACACACGTGGGCTCAGAATTCCATGTCGACCTGATAAATGGATGGATGAAACTGATGAAGAATCTTTTGGGCTTAAACCAAAGAACTAGTGTACGCATACCAGTTCCCTTTCCAGATGGTAAAAAACCCGGGGGCTCTCCCCCAAGGGTTAAAGCCCCAACAACTTGACCAAGTTTTCAGGCCAGGATAACCCACACTATAAAAACAATCAGCGTACTTGATGCAGCGGGGGAAGCATTACAATGAGTTGGAAAAATTCGGTATTTCCCATGTCCCTGACAGGGGAAGCTTTTTAATGGGTTTAGTCTCCCCAAAGAACTCCATCATCAGCTGGGAGACCTGGAAAGAAATTCCACCATATTTCTTTCGGCCCCCAATGGAAGAAGCTATCGACTAGGTTTAGACAGAAGCCTAACGGACGCCCCGGGGAATACCTCCCTGGGTTAAAAAAAAACCAAAAATCTCTGTACTCTTGAATTTACGGATGACCCGTTAGGGTATGGCAATGCCGGCAGGGAGCCGAATTCAGAGAGAAGTTGTTCGGCTTGGACTTTGAAGACCTTGGGCAATTGTCGCAGCGGCTGCAGGTGAATAACCCAAACTCAGGGGTTCAAAAGGGTAACCGGGTTTCCCGAAAGGGAATGCTGGGGCGGTTTTTCGGGTTTTTTGGAAGATGCCAAAAGAGTTTGAAGACGAGGATAAGTCGCTACAGTCAACTCGTCTGGCAAAAGAACCAACTCAAGTCAATCAGGATGGTTGAGGAGCAGAAGGGCACTTACACTTTGATGTATCCCAATCAGACAAACTGTTCGGGTATTTTTCAAGGAAGGACACATCAAGCTGCCGAAGGGGACCCCATCTGCGTTGAAGGATTAAGGGCAAAAGGTTTTGTGGTTACCCCAACACTATTTTTCCCTGCCCTCAACGATTGCAGGGTGTTTAGGAATGAAAAATTCGAAAGCTATTCAGCAAGGAATTTTAAGTTATGGGAAGATAGATTGCGCTAACCCTTTTGCACAAAACAAGTATTTTCTCCATGAATATGGGTTTTCGGGAGACTCCAAGGGAAGAAAACGAGATGAAAGTGCTGACCTAGAAGAGCGAAAAAGACTGGGTTGTTGACCCTAAAACGACAGATTAAAAAAGGAACTTTAGGGAAAGAGGGAAATTTAGAATAGCCCGGGTGAGAAGGGGAAGTTTCCAAAAAACCCAGGGTCACAACACGGATCCGTTGAATAAGTGGGAACGGAGCAAGAAGCAGCATCAAAAGGGGGATGCATTTCAGGAGCAGAGTTCAAGAGGAACGCAGAGGGAGAAGAAGAAATGTATCAGAGGGTTTTAGAGCGCTTGAGAGAGAGGGCGTCTCATTGGGGATGCTCTTTTTCAAAAAACTGTTGGAATGAAGGCCCCAAAGCTGCCTCTAGAAAATAAAATTTCCCCCAAAGCAGTATCGGGATTCAGGGGAAGGCGGGCCCAGGTAACCCTTGTTTTGGTCCAGAAAGACTTGGAGCACATGCTCCTAGGGACGATGAATTTTAAAAAAAGGCGATTCAGGGAACGGTAAAGGGAAAAGGTTTTCGATCAAGAGTGGATCCATTCTGATGACGGGCCCGGGGGGTAGCATGCAAACGGGGCATGGGTCCCCTAGGGCTGAAAAGGGGCTAGGGAAAAAGGGGGTGCAACGCTTGAGAAACAGAGAGCTAGACAAGCGACTGCCCAAAAAAAAACCAACATGACGTGCTAAAGGGGAAAGGCCCAATGGATACGACCGTTCGGGGTGTAGTACATGGGGCCCTTCTTCTTCCCTCAAATTTATAGCTCCCGAAGACCCAAAATATCCCCAAATGAAGGTTTCGGATGTGGGGACAATGGATCAGAACCTAATGGCCCGTTGTCCTGATCAACAAGCAGGTTCGATAAAACCCCAGGACGCACTTGAAGGCACTTTTGTGAAGGGATACCAAAGGCAAGCCCCTGACCAAGATGCTGGTTTATAGGAGCTTTCAATATCATGTCGTATACTACCTTCAGGAAGCTGGAATGACAATGAGGAACTATTAAGACCCTTTTGGGACTCAAATTTTGCTGGCAACCCCTTTCCCAATCTCAGGGGGGGGTCACGTCGAATTTATGATTTGGGCCAAGATCATCATACCCTTTTTTGTCATAGATGGCAAGGGGGCTATAGCCTTCTAGGGAAAGAGATTGGATCCTGCTAAAATATGCATACTTAACCCCATCAAGTCTCATTTAAAAGGGGGGGAGATGAGGGAATGTTCGGCCCGGATTCGGTAAGTGTTGCTGCCACGAGCCTGTTACTGGGGTATGTGGGTTCATTGTTTCTCTAGACAAAATTTGGGGGGGAAAGGGCCTGTGAATGTCTGGGAAGGGGGCCCAAAAGCCCATCCCAACAATGGGTTGAAGCAATTTTTAATGGGGGAACACGTCGTGATGGGGAAGGGGAAATGGGGCGGCTTCCTGTTTGGGGGGACAAGCTAGAGGAGATAGTGTTGGTTTATGAGGGTAGACCCAAAGGCCCCATGTTTACAGTGCAAAAAGAAACAAGAGCAAGGTTTAAATAAAACTTTCTAAAAAATTTTAAAGATTTTTTGTTGGGTTATACAGAGAGGCCCGGGGGTGGGTTTGTTTCCCTCGTTGAGCATAAAAAATTCCCATCAACCGGGTACCGTCCTTTCAAACAACCCCCTCGGGGAAAATTTCAAAAAAGGAGGTATTGGCCGATGTGAAGAAAGAAATTGAAAGATTATTGGAGGAAAACTTCATTGGCCATAGATATGCAGATTTGGGGTTTTAAAAATAGTCCAGTTTTTCAAGAAAAAAGGAAAGATGAGGGTTTGCATTGATTTTAGAAAAACTCAAAAAGCCACTCCTATGGATGGTTTCCAATGCCGGTTTTCCGATTCTCGTGACGATCGGTGGGTTTCGAAGTCATCAGCTTCATGGATGGTTACTGCCGGTTATAACCAAATTTCATGGGAATAAGGATATTTCAAAGATAGCCTTCAGGTGCCCCGATCATATTGCTTTTTTGAAGGTTGCTGACTTTCGGTTTAAGAATGTCGGTGCACCTTCAAAGAGCTTTTTAATACTCTTTCACGAGTTTATCGGCAAGATTGTGGAAAAAACATTGATGAATTGGGGTCAAATCTAAAAACCCTGAGGAAAATTTGGCCGATTTGAGAAGACCTTTGGGGTGCATAGGAAGCATGGTTTGAGGGTGAACCCAAAAAAGTTTTTTGCCTTTGGGTCTGGCTGGGGAGTTTTAAGGGTTTTGGTCCAAAGGAGGGATCGAGGTCGGCAAAAAGAGCTGGAAGCGTTGGACAAGTGGTACCCCCAACCAAAACTCACAAGTTGCAACATTTCTGGGCAGGATTAATTTTGGGAAGATTTTATCTAAATTATCAGAAAGGTGTTGCCTTTCTCTCCGCTATTGAAGTAAAAAAGGGTCAAGAATTTGTGTGGGGTCCGTACAAAGAAGGGTTTCGATGAGATCAAAAAAGTACATGAAGGCCCACCTGTATTTGGGCCCCTCCCCAACTTTTAAGACTTTTAAATTGTACGTGCGGCCCAAACCCCCCCGACAATGGGTCGGCCCCCATGCAAGAGTTGGGGGAAAGAGAGTGATAGCTTACCTTAGCCCAAAGCTTCTAGATCCGGAAAAAGGTATTCGGCTAAGAAAAGCTTTTGCTTATGTTGGGGTTTTTCATGTACAACTTCGGGTTTTTTTTGTTAAATGTCAAAAGTGTAAAAGTTTTGATTCGATTGATAAAAAAACATGTTATTGAGCCAAAATTTTTAAAAGGGGGAATTGGGAAAAAGGATTTTAGCTTTGTCAAGTTTGTTTAAGTTCGATGGCAAAGGCATAAAATGTCGGTTTTTGTGTTTTGTTACCCATGCCCCGTCCCCCTGTAAAATGGTGACCCTTGCGCCATGGACTTTGTTTTTTGATGGTTCATCTTGTAGTAAAGGGGTGGAGCCGGTGTTCTCTTTATTTTCCCGAGGTTTTTATTTTGGTAGCCATCCCTATTTGGGTTTTTGTTACTAACAATCAAATAGAATTGAGGCATTGCTTAGAGGGTTCCGACTGTTTGTCGAAATAAAGGCTTTGCTGTTAAGTTTTCGGGATTCGAGCTGGTAATTAATCAACTGATCGGCCCTATGAATGCAAAGTATATTTAAAGGGATTTTAAGAGTGTCGAGGCTTTTAAAGAGTTTTCCGGGAGCCATTGCTCTATCTCTAGGGGCGAATGAAGAAGCAAACATGTTGGCTCAAAGTGCTTTGGGGGTACCAGGAGGTCGGAAATTCAGCTTTGGATGAAAATCGGGTATTTTATACTGGAGAAAAGAAATTGGCCCTTATTTAAAAAAATTTATCACAAAGGGTTTTCCCAAAATAGGTTAAAGGGTATCAAGTTCGTGCTCCCTTGAGACCATTTTACTACAGTCCATAGATGGAGTGCTCCTCAAATGCTTGAATCAAGAGGGTCAGAGAGTTTATGTTGAAATGCAAAAGGGAGTATGTGGTGCACACAGTCGGTTCCCAGATGAAAATTTATAATAAGGAGGGCGGTTATTTTTTTTCAACCATGATTGAAAAAATTTTTTTGAAAATTTTCAAGGGTTCAAGACTGTTAGAGATTGGTAAAATTTTGGGGGTCCCCGTCGGCTTTAAACCCCAATTATCAAGCCTTTGGCCGTTCAGAGGGGGAAGATTTGATCGGGTCAAAATTCTCCCCCTTCTAGCAAAGGGCATAAATTTGTGCTGTTGGCCACAGATTATTTTACAAGGGGGGTTAAGCTATTCCCTTTAAAAAAAACCCTGGTCAAAAAATTTTGTTCAAGAGCATATAATCACAATTCGGGGTTTCCCAGACTTAACAAAGCAAGGGGCCAGTTCATTCATCCGAGTTTTGGATTTTTTTGAGGGGTGGGGATCAAATTTTACAACTTTCTCCCTTTTTATGCACAAGCCAATGGCCAAACTGAAGCTCAACAAGATCAGATCAAATTTTTTTCAGAAAAAGTTGATGAAAAGCCGGAAATGGGATTCAGTCTGATGAGACTTTTTTGGGGGTTACCGAATGGGTTTCTGGTTTTTTAAATCTCCCTAGAGTTAGTTTATGGGATCATGTTGTCTGCCATGGGGAAATTTCAATCAGGGTCAGAGGGTTACATTGCATAACGATTTGAGGAAAGAAGATTACAAGAATCTAATGGGCGAAAATTTGAGATTTTCATTTAGTTCATCTCAAGGTATTTAAAAAAATTGAAAAAAAAAGCCCTGTTGTCAGGTATTTAACAAAAAGGGTTAAAAAAACAATTTTCAGAGAGGATTTGGTTTTGGGAAAATGTATTGCCCACGGGGGCCAAAGGGCAAGCGTTCGGCATATGGTCTCCCAAAATTTGGGGAAAGGACCTTTTCGAGTGGTAAGGAGCGCGTTGGGCAATGATTATCTTGGAAAAATCTATTGGGGAGGAAATTTTTTTAAGCTATCAATGGAAAGGGTTTTTTAAAAATTTCATCCCAGGTTGAGGTTTGTTCAAAATGCTTTGGAACTGATGCAGGGTAGCTATACAGGATATGCCTTTAGCCAAAATTCTCTAAAAAAAAACAGGAATAGCTGACTGGCAGTGTTCTCCTTTAGAGAAAAAAAAAAAAAAAAAAATAAAAGCAGAACACAAGCATTTTTAGATTTTTTGTTCTCAGAAAAGACGTAGAGACCTGAATATTCACAGAGGAGGTTCTTTACTGGGGGTTCCTAATACAAAAAACCAAAAGCCTATTAAGAAGACTGGGCGTCTGGGCCCGATGAGGGTGGGGGCGGTTTTTTGTAGCCTCCAGAAGGTCCCCGATTCCTCGACGGTTCTGGAAGCATTGGGCCCGAAACCAGCGGCTGGAAGGAAGGGCCTTCACCCGTGGGGTGGTCATGGCCGCCAACCCCAGGGCCCCCCCCCGGGTGCCCCTGAATGGTAACTTGGGCGATGCGGCCATCCGCTTTTTCCCAAGGCGTGCCTCGGCGTCTCTCCCTAGGCGTTTCCCTTTTCGGCAATTCTGTTCGCCGCGGGCCCTTTAAACGTTTGTTTTTTCCCCGAAAAACATGAACGAGGAGTGTGGATGAGCAAACGGGGTTAAAAGAAAAAAGGGAAAAATGATTGCTTTCGGTTTAACCGTGATTGGTCACAGAGTTGCTTCTGCGATCCCCCACTTAGTTGGTCGACACCTTTCGCTTGGAATCTTCTCGAGTTCCCTGGGTTTCATCCCCCTGCAGTGAATTGGGGGCCTCCGCATGGGTGTAAGGGGCATCTATCCGACCCGAACCAAGTCCAGGGTTTTGAGTGATAGGAGCTGAAGCCCCGAGGAGACCCGGCCCCCTGGGCTCCCCGGTGACCCCGTGCCCCGTAGGGGGAGGGATGCTAGGCTCGTGGAGATAATTTTATCCGATGAACAAAAACGGAGATTCAGGGGTTGAATAATGAAAAGAGAACAAAATGCAAGGGGGCAAAAACTGATTTTAAACCCCCCGTTGCCCATTGCGCCATTCCCCCTCCCTTTGGGTGCTCCCTTTGGCGGGGGCTTACGCAGTTGTCACCCCCGCCTTGTTACGGCGAGTTAGGGTTTCCCCTAGATTGGGTTTTTGGGGAAAGGGGAAGACGAAGGCGAGAGTTTGATGGAACCCTTGAAAAGGGGGGGGAGAAGGAAGGTTTTTTTATAGGTGAGCAAGAAAACAAGAGGGAGTTATGATTTTTTCCTATTCGATGGGCCCTTGGTTAAAGGGTCAGGGGTAGGTTATCAAAGGTCGTTGGCTATATCCTTAAACCCAAAAACGATCGCTATGTCCCTAGCTAAGAGCAGTGGCTTTTAGAGCCAGAATGAATCGGCTATGCTTTTAAACAGGGGGTAACAGAGTCATTATGTATCATACAAAATAGGGGTTTAAGGCGCAAGCATTTAAAAAAAATCAATTTTTTTGGGTAAAATGTGCTGCATTCATCTATTGCATCATACCCTTTCCCGTGCAGGGGTATTTACGGGGTCCAAGGTTCGGGCTGATTCGGCTAACACTCCATAGTGTTTGATCTTCATCCTTAGAGCTTTGGATGCTGGATACCTTGCTTTGAGTTGTTGACTTTCCTTTAGAATGAATTTTTTTTTGAAGTTGCTTCTATTGGTTTCGGCAAAGATGTATCTTTCTTCAGGATTGAATCTTGAATTCAGTTCAGCTGTTTAGCTTCTAATCTGACCCTATCCTTCATGACTTTTAGCTCAGTTTTTTGAGTCACCAGTGAGTCTTTATCAGACTGGGGATTTGAGTATAAAGCTTTGGCTTCTTGTTTCTTTAGAGACTAAAAATTTGCAAGGCAGTCCTAGAAGCAGTTTTTGTTGCTCTCTTCACCATACCAAAATAATCATTGATTTTTTCTACAGACTCCAAAAAGGCCTTGAGAGCAATGGAAGTCTTGATTGTAAGTCAGGATATCCCTTTTTTTTGATCTGAACTTGGCCAAAATATTTATGTCCCCGTTCGCAATTGGGTTATCCTCACCGGGCTTGGTTTTTCCCCTATAAAGGCCGTGGGGGGTAGCCTCTTCGCCTTGTCACTGATAAGTCATCGCGGGGAAGGGAATTGGTGGTTGGCTTGGGAGGGATTCCCTTTAAAGGAAAAAATGTTAGCCGATTGGGTAAAAAAATTTCTGAAAGGTGGGTTTAAAGTGTATGTTACCTGCTGTGTTGATTGAGCCCAAGTGTGGTGTGCCTTGCTGGTTGTTGATGGGTGCCCCCGGGAGGTGAATTTGGGGGTGGGGCCCAAAAATTTTTCCCCTTTAAAAATTTTATAAAAAATTTTTTGTAATACAGAAACAGAGCAGGAATTGAATGATATATAAAAGAGGGAAGGGGGATTAGCCGAATAATTTCCCTCGGCCAACGTTTTTTGAGCATCGTGTTTCGGCTTATCAGTTTTTAGTGTCTGGATTATGCTGATGGTTGGTTTTTTGCATCTTCGGTAAGAGGAAGTCACTGTTGGGGGAGCATTGCTTGATTGGGGGATTGATATGGGTGCAATAAAGGGGTTAATACAAGAACAGGCATTTATTCCAAAGTAAAATTTATTACTGAATAAAATTCATACCTTGGGAGCTCTCTAGATTTTTTGGACCCCACTTTTCTCGTGACATGAATGTCTTCAAAATTTTTCCTCTTGCCTTTTTCTTCTGAAGGGGCGTAGCTGACACTGGGGGTCTTCATAAAATTTTTAGAGTGGTGGTTATAGCCCAATGCAGGTTTAGGCCCATTTGTTTAAAACTCCAAACTTTGTTGGGAGGAGTGGCTCAAAAAACCTATAATGGGCCCGATTTTTGAATAGGAGATGAATGAGAAACAAAAAAAAAAATTTTAAAGCAATGAAATTACCTCACTCTCAGGGCAAAGAGAATATAAGTCTTGGCATAAGGGATGAACTGGTATGTTAAAAATGTTTTTGTGCCCCTCTCGCCACCAGCAGGAAAAAAGGGGGTGGGCATCTCATATCAAATGGAGAAGGTTATATGTTTGGGAAAATTTCCAAGCCAAAGACTTTTTTTAGCTTCTTTTTTATTGGTGATCAGCTCCCTTATCTTATGTTGATGAAAAGAAAGGTTTTTTGGGGGCACTGTCCCCATCCTAATTGCTGGGTACTACATTTGGGGGTTTTAGAATTATAGGGGAACCCGCACTCTCTCCCCTGACGAAATTCGGCTGGCAGAATACAGGGTTTGATAAAGGAAATTTAAGATTTTGTAGATACCTTGTCAGAGCGCCAGTTCATAGCTGAATTTAAAGGGGAAAATTTGGTTGTCTTTTTCCTGTAAAAGGGGACAAAACACTTGTTTTTAAACCTTTGAAAAAAAGCTTTAAAAGATGACCCAAATTCCTGGTGACAGATACAGTGTTGCTTCTCCATAAGTTTGACACCCTTTGGGCTTTTTTTTTTACCTTTGGCTAGTTAACCAAAAAAAAAGCTTAGATTGTGGGGTGGACACTTCTGAGCATTTAAAGTTTCAGCCAATTGAAGACCCCCAAAGGGGCCCCTCCGCAGGAGTTCCTTGTATGGAACATTTAACAGTGATTGAGCTCATGTGGAAACGCTCCCAAAAAAATATTTTCCAAGGGGATTAGGTGCCTACAGCCAAATCTTCAGCCATTTCATATGGTTCAGGGTCGGTTCATTTGATTTTCCTAGAAGAAGCACAAAGGAGATCGGGTGGATCTCCTTAGAGTGGTGTTGGATATGGGGGCTTTAGGTTAGTGGGCCCACAGGGGGGGTCGCTCGACCCCTAAGGGCCCACCTCCCCAAAGTCCCCATTTGATTTCCGCATCAAATATCAAGGCACCTGTGGGAAATGTTTTTGGGTAAAAAATGTTCAGGTTATGCTTTTATTCTTCGAAAATTTAGGTGTTTAGGTATTTTGATAGTGATATAATAGCCCTAATTACCCTCAACGAATTCCCCCCCTAATTACCTCTTTGCTCGTCCTAAGTAAAAATAAAAGTAACAAGACTATGTTATTCAAAGTATAAACAAAAATAAAGTTCACTAAGACATTTTGCTACCCAAAGGGATAGGGTATTTGGGTAAAAATAAATTTCCCTTGGGAAAAAAAATGGAACATTTCAAAGGGAAAGTCATCTTCCCCAAAAAATATTTGTACTTGGATTTTTTATAAGTTTTCAAAAGAAAACACAAATCATCTTACCTTTTTTTATAGCACTCTAGATCGCTCCGGTGTATGATTTTGTTAACACCGGATTTGCACAATGACAAAGTGGGCCAGGCGCGTTTTATCAACGGGACGATGCTCAGAGCGTTTGGTAAATCCATGCGTCGGTTAATTCCCAGAATCGGCAATCGTGGTAATTGGTTTTTCAGGGGAAGGGCGGGTTTTCCCTCGGACGACAAAAATGGGAAATGAGGCCGTTGGAACGGTGGTTGCGATAATTAAGGCAAAGGGGGTCCGAAGGGAAACCAACGTCAAAAATTGATTTCTTCCTTTAAAATTTTATAACCCTTCCCCTTAGGACTCATGTTAGGCAGGGTTTAAATATAAACCCTTTTGCTTTGTAAAAGGTTTCATAACCAAAAACAAAACAACCGGCCCCGTGCCCCAAATCGGTCCTTTTTCGTGTTGTCGAGTTTTTTCGAGAGGAAGCATCGACCGTCAACCTCCGTAAGTCTTGGGAACCTTTTTTATCTATCTGTTTCATGCGGTGGGTTTGATGTTTATGAAGTAGTCTTGTTTATTGCAATGACGTGCGGCGGATCCTTTATTGATGATCAAGAAGTCTTTACTTTGTTTTTTTACAGAAATACCTGCGTGGGTGTTTGTCGTATGCTTAGCTAAACAAGATATTATCGGCTCTGTAGATTTGGCAAGATTATTGGATTTATTAAATTATCATGTTGATGTTTTTGATAATCTTTACATATTTGCAAAACTCCTTTGCCCCTCTAGATTAATACGGGTTTGACTCTTGTTTAAATTTTATAATTATTCATGTTAAATAGTTGTTACCCTTTACGTTGTTCCATAATTGATCTTACTTATAATAGGAAATTTGTTCGAATCTAGATTGTTACATGTTTCGGGTTCATGCATGTATCCATGTTAAAGCTTTGATGACGCTGGGGGGGGGGGGGGGGGGGTTGTGGGCGGGGCAGATACAGCTTTTGATTAGTTTAATCTGTTTGTTACGGTTTCCCTTTTTCTGGACCCCAATTCGGCGATTTCCCAGCTTGGGTTTTGCTTTTTTTCCCCATTTAACCATGATTCTTTTGGCCTTTTTCCCTGCTGGGATTCGGCAATATTGGTTTTTAGTGCTTTTCTGTTGTTTTTTTTCGAATATTCCCTAAAAAAATGTGACAGTAGCTTTATAGTTGTATGCCCCTGTAATGGGTTCAGGGGCTCATATCAATGTTTGGGATTTCCCGGGATGTTCCGTTTATTTTAAGGGCTTTTCATTTTTCCCTTTTTAGTTTTTAGGCAAAATGACTGGCACATTTTCGGTTTTCGAAGCCCCGGGGACCCGATTTAAGTCAGCTTTCCCCCTTGCTTGGGGTGAGACCCATTACGTCACTTTTTTTTGTCAATGATTCCTTCCCAAGCATGAAGTGCCCTTTTTTTTATTTCCCACTTTAAAAGGCTATGTGTAGTTAGGTAGGGATAAAAAAATGTGCATACTTACCTTTTATATATTCTAAAATCAAATTCCGGATCTAAGGAGAGAAAGTTACTCTTGTTCAAGTTTGAAGTGTGTGGAAAGTGGCAATGCTAAAAACCCCTTTTTAAGATCTCTCTTTCCTAACTTATTTTTTTGAGACTAGCTCTCTTTTTATTTTTGTTATCGAAGGGGAATTCAAAGGGCCTACACCCGGTTAGTTTCAAGGTTAATGCCCCTAACACAGAGTGAGTAGAGTAACCCAAAAGATACCGTCAAAGACCGTGATTTAAATTTTTTCCAACTTCCGCCCTTTTGGGGTGAAGCACCTGCACCCAAAAAAACCGTAGGTACTTTCCTTGGGTGGTCTCCCCAAAACGCAACCCCTAAGAAGTCTTCTTGAAAGTCGGAGAAAAAAAGCGATTGGAAAAAGCAAGCAGAACTGAGTGCCCCCGGGGCCCAAAACGCCTAGGAGTCCTAGCTCATCGGTGTCCCGGCCACTCAACAAGGGTCCGATTCTTTTGGGTCAACAAACCGTTCTATTGGGGGTTGAGGGAGGAAAACTGTTTTGGCGAACCCAAATAAGAGAAAGGTTGCAAAATGGGCATTCTTGAATTCTGTGTATTTTCCACTTTGGGTAGCTCCATGGGTTCTTAGGTAGGTCTTTTGCAATTCAAAATCAGATCTCGAAAAAGGGGAAAAAGCCCCCATCCTTACTCTCCAAAAAGAACCCAAGAGACCCCCGAGTGTCATCAACCGACTAAACCCCATACCACTTCCCCCCTTGCGACCTAACCCCGAGCTGGACCAAAAGGTCCATGTGTTTAAAAAGCTGCGGGGTCGAGGGTATGATCTCAGTCACAGGGGGGGAAGAGCAACCTTTGCCATGCCCGCAAGGAGGCAAAACCCAAAACCTTCTCGAAATTTAACTTTGGCAAACCCCTTTATAAAGGGCCCTTTAGCTAAGCCTTGCGAAGTCAAAAATCAAGTTCCCCAAACCTATGCCCCTTCCAAACCCCAAAAAAAAAATCGGTAAGAAGACAACGAGAAGGCCGGAAAAAGATAGAAAAAAAACCCCACGAAAAACCTTCCCGAAGGGTAAAATCGGCAAAAAAACTCACCACGGATTCAAAATCCGAAGAGATTTGGCTTTAAACTCACTTTAAACCCCTCATCAAGGAGTTGCGAAACCGAAAGAAAAGGTTAAAATGAAATTTGAACCAAAGCAACATCCTTAGGACAAAAGAAGAGTTCCCCTGGGTGACCCTCGGGAGACAAACCTTTCCCTTTTCTTTGTCCCTGAAAGTGTATACTCGGGGTGGCAACGGGGGCGGGTGGGGGAACACTTGCACTTCCCCTCATATGGCGTGGCATATGGTAATCCACGCCAAAATCCCCTCCGTCCTCCTTCCACATCAATAAAAAGAATAGGGTAGCAAAAGGGGCCAAAAATTGGGGTTAGTAAACCGAACTTCCGGTTACGCCCCCCCAATCGTGGGTGGTACAGTTCCTTTTAACTCAAACTGTTTTTCGATCATCTCTCTTCCTCCTAAAGCAAAACTAGCCAAAGGCCATGCCACATATGCAACAAATACCACAATGGTACCTCACCACACTCTTGGTAGGCACTCTCTTGTTGGGTTGGGGTGGATCTAGCTTTCTTAGGAGGGGATCACTAGAGATGTCTGGCAGTGTGTCAAGGGGTTGCGAAGAGGGTTCAGTTTTGCAATCCACACTTGCTTCTATGGAGTGGTTTTGGGTGGTTCTTCAAACCCACACCATCTCCACAGGAAATCAGAGGGGTTGGTAGGCTTAGGTGGAGTGACTTGGTAAGCTTGGGAGTTGTGGTGGGTTTCATTCTTGCTCAAACCAACTGCACTCCCCGATCTTCCCAAAACATGCTATCGTCCTTCCCACCTATAGCAAAGCCTACTCCCGTGCTGCAAGCCCTTTTGCATTGGCTAAGCATCTCCCCAACTGCGGCTCTTGGCAATACACCCAGCTCAAGATGGACCGAAGTATGTGTTTTCTTCCTCGGTTCGCATCTTGTCATGTCTGCACGAGCATCTCAAGCTCCAAAGCCTCAAAGTGATCCGACTCTCTTGTGCTATCTGAGCTGACCTTCTCTAGCACAGCAATCCTAGCATCTCTTTTGTGCCAGCTCAGAACGCAAGCCTAAGCAATACTTGCACGCACCAAGTAAGCTAGGCCAAGCCTTCAGCTCACTGGCCTCCTCAAGTAGAGTGCCATACTTTTCTTGGAGAGTGCCAAGATAGACTTGTGGATGGCACAACCCATCCCACTCTACCTCCTCGGTAACCACCACTGACGCCTTACAAACTCTAGCTCATGCAGCATACTAAGATACTTAGCCTTGAAATCGCTCCCACGCACGTGGGCACGCTTGAGCAAAGCATCCTGACTCATCAAGGTGTCATTCAAAGACTCAATCTCGAGAAGAGGGATGATGGTGGGTGGTATCTTGCGTGTGTCGGAGTCGTAGTCGTAGTCGGGGCCTTCCTTGCGCTTTGCCGACCTTGCCTTCTTCGATCGCCATGGTGCAAAAGCCACGTGCTTGGCGTCAGCGTAGAAGCATAGGACGTTGAGCTTGTCCTCAACCTTTCCCTTGGACTCATCATCGTCGAAGAAGCACCCGTCGGAGGGGCATCGATGTCGCTGAGGGAGGCGAGGAAGGGCTCGGTGCTTGGCCTTCATTTTGTCGATACCTTCTTGGAGGACCTTCGTGGTAGCCACCCTTGGGCTGTGCTTTTCCTCGAAGTGGTGCCCCGCGCTTTCCTTGCACTTGGGAAGTCACCCGCAGCTTTTTGGGGGCAGTTTGCGATGAAGTGATCCTCATCCGCAACAGTAGCCCCCCTTGGCTGAGCCATACGCTGACGGTTCAAACGGGTTTGTGTACCGTGAGAACTTGGTGATGACCAAAGCCAACTCATCATCTCCCAAAAGCCTCCACTTGTCCTCTGTCATAGAAATCAAAGACAAAGCAAACAAGGAGTGTGAAGGGTCAGAGGAGGAAGAAGACATACCCTGGGGCCAGAAACAATGCCATAGAAGGTTTCGATGGGTTCTCGAACTTGGCCCCGGGTTGGTAGTCAAAACTCCGAGGACTTGGCTTGCTGAAACAGCTTATCCACGGGCCCGGGATCATAGCCCAGTGACTCCCGAATGGCAGCAACCTTCATCTCCCACCCTTCATCAAGAGCATGCAAAAACTTGATTTGCCCTCTCATGATCTATAAGGCAATTTTGGGTCGATTAGCACGCATCTTTGTTGACGATAGATTTTGGGAAGCGAGTGAACATCCCCCTCAACAGATTCGCCATCAACTGAGCAAAGTTCTTGTAATCTTACGGTACGTGTCGAAGAGTCTGGACTTATCTGAGGGTTTCCCCCCATGATTCTCAAGAGGTTTGCCAGACTCCCGTGCCGTAGTGAGACTCGAACCTGCTCAAACTCTGGAAGAGACAGACAAGAAAAAGATGCTACGTGCTCTTGCGTTTGACGCATGTTGTGTAACCTGGGCATCGGTGATCCGAGCCTCAAGAACCACGTAGTTTCTCATTCTCACAAATCTCCCAAAACTTCGGAGGTAACGGCCTCCGATTTCCCTCGCAAAAAACTCAAGTTCTTACAAAGGTTGGTGGAATCAATCTAGGGATCTCATGAACTAGAGAGGGGGGTAGAGAGAGAGAGAGTTGATGCAAATGATTAGGGTTCAAGAGATGGGATGAGGGATACCCCTTCACCCCCTACTTAACAGGCTTTGTCTATTTCCCAAAGACCCCCTAGATACATTGAGTGAACTCCCTAGCCTAACCATTGCAGTCCAAGCTCTGGAAAATATCTTCCGCATTTTGAATGGACGACCCCGCTTCTGCCGGGGTTGCCGTCGCCTCGACGCAACCTCTAGGATTCCACCACGTGCCATCCCCGCTTCCTCGGAAGCTCCTCCTAGTTTTGAGGCCCAAACTAGGAAACCCGCCACCGGTAGCTTTGGGCTCAACTACCGAACCGAGTTTTGCGGCCCAAACTCGGAAACCGACGTGGATGGTTTTGAGGCCCAAACCAAAACCACTCGATGCGAGCCACCTTGTCCTCGACCGGTCGGACCTCCGAGTCCCATGAGCCTCCGTCGACCCACTCGTCCACCGTCTTGACTTGGTCGACTCGGTCTACCTCTATGTCTTCTCGCACTCGCCGGTGCCAACTACTAGCACCACAGCTAGTCCGCTGGCGCCCATGGTCCCTCAGTCCGAGCCTTGCTTCCGCCCTTTCACCGCTCTCAGTCCATCGGCACGGCAAGCTCTACTCGACCTTCTCCACGCCATTGACCACTGTCACTAGGCATAGCACCTGCACACCACAAGTTGATAGATAGGCACACATTTGCTTTCGCAAAGGGTTAGGGTAAGCCACTCAAACTGAAACACTCAAGTGTTGGTCAATCACTCATCATCAAAGCTGAACATACATGGGTACTTATCCACCATGTGTTCGCATTCTCTCAAGTAGAAGGACTGGACTTTGGAGAGACCTTTGCCCCGGGTTGCAAGACTTGAAGCCATTCGTATCCTTTTGGCGTATGCTTCACATCACAAAATGAAACTCTTTAAAATGGATGTGAAGAGCGCCTTCTTAAATGGTTTCATCAATGAACTTGTCTATGTCTCACAACCTCCCGGGTTTGAAGATCCAAAACTTACCTAATCATGTTTATGGGTTGTCCAAGGCTCTCTACGGATTGAAGCAAGCTCCAAGAGCTTGGTATGAGAGGCTAAGGGACTTCCTACTCAAGAAGGGCTTCAAGATCGGGATCATCGACACAACACTATTCACCAAAAAGCTTAATGGAGAGATCTTTGTTTGCCAAGTATATGTCGATGACATTATATTTGGGTCAACAAACCAAGACCATTGCAAGGATTTTGGTGCATTGATGTCCAAGGAGTTCGAGATGTCAATGATTGGTGAGCTAACCTTCTTCCTTGGCTTCCAAGTGAAGCAATTGAGGGAGGGCACCTTCATATCTCAAGAAAAGTACACTCATGATATGCTCAAGAAATTCAAGATGGAGGATTACAAGCCAATCAAGACACCAATGCTACTAATGGGCATCTCGATCTCGATGAGGGAGGTAAACCGATTGACCAAACTCTTTATCGCTCTATGATTGGTAGTTTACTTTACCTCACCGCATCTAGGCCGGATATCATGTTTAGTGTGTGTATGTGTGCTAGGTTTCAAGCAAGCCCTAAGGAGTCACATTTATGTGCGGTTAAAAGAATCCTTAGGTACATAAGTCACACCCCTAGCATTGGCCTTTGGTATCCCAAAGGAGCTCCCTTCCTACTTTGTGGCTATTCCAATTCGGATTATGTCGGGTGTAAGGTTGATAGGAAGAGTACCTCCGGTGATTGCCATTTGCTAGGAAGATCACTTGTTTCTTGGTCCTCAAAGAAGAAAAACAGTGTGGCATTGTGTACCGCCGAGGCAGAATACATTGTCATGGGAGCAAGTTGTGCACAAATCTTATACATGACCCAAACACTTCTTGATTATGGCATTGTTTTAAAAGATGTTCCAGTTTGTGTGTGATAATGAAAGCGCTGTAAAGCATGCTACCAACCAGGTTCAACACTCTCGCACCAAACACATTGATATTCGCCACTTTCTTAGAGATCATGTGGCTAGGAAAGACATAACACTAGTTGGAGTTAAGAGCGAAGATCAATTGGCGGATATCTTCACTAAACCACTCGATGAAACAACCTTTTGTAGGTTGAGAAGTGAGTTGAATGTGCTTGATCACTCAAACTTCACTAAAAATGAGATTGTGTGAACCATGCATTCATATGTAATATAACCATGTTTAATCTATAGTAATGCACATAGGCTTGGCTAACGCGGTCGGGATAACCGCCCTCAAGCGTGTGAATAAGCCTTACCGCGGTTTAAACTTGCAAGCAACCTAGATTCAAATTCCGTATTGCATTGCATTTGCATGTGTGTTGCTTGTTGCTTCCTTTCGGTTAAGTTTGATCATCCTCTAGGTTCATCACTTAGGGGGAGCATTCAAAACTCTAGCTACAGCTAATACCCCTCTTGTGCCCCTACGGTGATCCTTGGAGCTTTATTGAACTATTTTGATATGAAAACTAATTCTAACCTATGGCAAACTATTTCTAAATTGAGGGTTTGAGAGATGGTTCTTATGCTAAGTCCGACAAGTGTTTCTTTCTGCTCTTTTGTGTTGGTACTTGGCTAAGAGAAAAGATTGGAGAGAAAAACAGAATAATTCAAAGCAATTGAAGCTCGGACCACTCTGCATGGTTCGAACGCCATGTAGTCCGGAGATCGGTCACTCCATGCGTAAAAACTTCCAATCACAGAATCGCGTCGGACCACCCGTCTGACGCTCCTCCGGACCATAGGCGAGTGGTCTGGAGCCCCAGTCAGCGCAAATCCTTCCAGTCAACTGACCTCTGGACTACTCTGCTTAGTCCGATGGTCAGTCCGACGCATCTAGTCCGGAGGTCGGTCCCTTAAATGTGTGGTTTCTATTTTCTTATAAATCCGTCGGACCACCCCGTCGGACCCCCCCGTCGGACCATGGCGAGTGGTCTGACACTCGGAATTTTTGCGCATAACCCCGCGCTAGCAGTCGTCATTGGCAGTTGCTTTTTACTCCTTCTGTACGCCGCGCCGCCGCTCCACCGCGCCTCCTCCTCGCCCGAGCTCCACCACCAGAAACCGTCGCCGCTCTGCCTGCGCCACCCTCGCCGCTCAGCTCCGCCGCAGCACCACTCCACCTGCCTCCCCTGCTCTACCCTCTCGCCGCACTACCAAGCAGCAGCATCCCTCCGCCGCCTTTGCGCCGCCACCACAGAGCTCGCCGCCGAGGATCCACCTCACGGAGACCAAGTTTCACCCCTACTCCACCACTCAGCCTGCCCATCTAGGGTTTCACCCTCGTTCACCTTGCCATTGCCCCTAGGGTTTGGAACTCTTTGTCGATCCATTTTCGCCGATTCTTCGTCAATCGTCGCCGACTTTGCTTCATTGTCCCTAGGGTATGTTGTTGATTGAAGAATCATGGCCCTATTGGTTTCGGTGATTAACGACAATTAGAGATTATTATGGCTAACGTATGTTTTGCAGAGGCTATGCGTAGCTTAGCCATAGTGATCAAGGAGAATGGGCTCTAATGGTCATTACTTAGCCCCCCAAAATGGATATCGTTTTCGGTTTTAAGGAGACATGATGAAGACCCTAGAATGATAGGCTAAGTGCCATAAGGAGATGAAGGGCACTTAGAATTAGATAGGGCTTCTCTTTTTAAACCCTTTTACCGTACTATTAAGAGGGTTGAGATTAGTAGCTTGACTTAGGAAAGCTTCATGTTTTTAGGTGTGGTGCACACTTGACTTCCTTAGCTCTAAGCAAGCCTATGGTGACCGTAAGATAGCCTAGAACAACTTCCATATTCATCACGACGAAAAACGGAGTTGTCAAAATCGTTTCTGGGCGTCGGACGCTCCTGGCAGGGGCGCCGGACGTTGTCCCGC
>CM039124.1:26908171-26955521 GCA_022036555.1 Microstegium vimineum | reverse complement strand
TCTTGCCTCTTTTCTTTTGGTTGGGAGACCAACACCTTTGCTTTTGTGGCGGTCCTCTTCTTTGGCGATGGGGCGGCAGGTTTTGGCGTTGGAGACCGTCGTGGAGGCGATGGGGCCGGTGTCGGCGTTGGAGAATGTCGTGGAGGTTCTGGGGCTGGTTTCGGCGATGGAGACCGCCTTGGAGGTTCTGGGGAGGAAGCCGTGTCGTGCATTTCACCATCATCATCCCTCGCAACACTATGACCAGCAGGTGATGAATGGTGACTTAGGTCTCTGGGTGAGGTCCTACAGTGAAAACAACGAGTATGAATAAAGTATCGATATTTAAGCCCCACTACAAAGTTAGTGAAAAAGAGATAGGTATGATTCACTTTCATTCGCACCTAGGATGCGGAGGAGGAGGCGACAACGGTGCAATAGGAGGTGATGCCCCAGGAATAATGATATAGCGCTTGCGCCAACAAATAAATGTCTTCTCCGCTTGTCCTAAAGTCGTCTCCCCATCACCTCCTTCAATGTCAAGCTTAACATCGTGGTGACCTTTTTGAACTCTATCCACCGAGACGCGAGCATATCCAGCTGGTATTTTGACCCATGGCATATTGGTGTCTCTGTAGGGTCAATAGGAGATAGAACACCGGTAGCCACCATGATTGTGGTAGCCCACTCTAGAATGTGCAGCTCACATGGTATATTTGGTTCTGTGATGTCATCCACTGGGAAGCGTAGCTTTGCGTCATCACCAGGTTGAGGCACTTCCGTGGAAGCACAACTGCTTTTCAACTGAGCTGATGGGCTGATGTTGACTTCCGGTACTGATCCAGTACTTCACATTTGGCTCATTGCTAACTCCACTTGCTTTTTGATTTCCTCGCTCATTCTCGCTTCAAGTTTCTCTTCTCGCTCTTTTGCTTGAATAGCTGCTTCACATGCTTCACTAAGCATTTGCGACATGTTAAGTTTCATAGCTTCCTCCTCTTTCTTCTTTCTCTGGCGGCTTCTATATGTATCTTTGTCTTGAGGGAAGGCATGCTTCCACGACACTGCGTCATGACCTCTCGTTCGCCCACCGTGTTCTGCAGTCCCCAGGGCATATGTCATCTCATCCCTATCTCTATCTGGTGACCATACTCCTTGTTCCCTCAAAGATTGAGCGTAAACCAGTTTTCGTGCTGCTTCTGTGAGTCCTTCGGTATACGTTAATTTCCCGGTCTGAGGGTCAAGGCCTCCCCAGTGACCAAAAAACCACCACTTACCGCGCTCAAACCAGTTACCAGATTCTAGTTGGATTCCCCTAGCTAGAAGGTCCTCTTCTAATTTTTCCGACTTAGGAATGGTAGTAATGTAGCCACCTAATCCCAAGTGATGGTGGTTTTTCTTTTCTCGGGCATTCTGTTGGTTATGTATCGCTCGTGCTGCGCCCTCTTCGGATGTCTTGTAAGCTACAAAGTCATCCCAAAACGGTCTCAACTTGACGTAAGCCTTATTGTTGAAATATGGAGTCAGGTTCTTTTTGATAAAATCAGTATGCAATTTCTTCTTCCAGGCCTGGAAATATGTTGCCATCTTCTTCATAGTACAGTCCCTAACTCTCCCCTTCAAAGCTTCATCTTCTGTATCAAGCGAGAAATGTTGAAGGACGTCTTGCCAAATTAGTTCCTTGTCGTGATCAGAGACAAAAATAATTTCAGGTTGTCCTATCCTTTGCCGCCATTCACGAGCACTGATCGGAAGCCTATCCCTTACAAGGTAACCACAGTGGTTGGAAAATTTATGTGCATTTGGTCCAAGTACTGCTCCTGTTTCCTCATCAAATTCCATGATAATGTACCGACCCTCCAATGGCTTCTTCGGGCCTCGTACATTTTTACTCTTCCCCGTAGTTGTCGTTGATGTAGACGGCTATGTATGTAGACACACAAAACTTAGTGTAATTATTTTGATTTTCATGTATACACAAGAGATTGTAGACATATATATACCTCGTCAACATTGTCTTGCGCGAGATTTTCTTGCTCAACATCTTGCGCAAAGTACTGACTTCCGTCATCTACTTGATTGGTGTCGTCGTCTACTTGATTAGTGCCGCCATCTACTACTTGATCGGTTCCATCGTTGATCATTGAAAACAAGAAAGCCTCCATGTTGTCATTCGGGTCGTCCATTTCTGCAACTATATATAATAAAAGGGTTTCGACACTTAGAGTTAGGCACACTTGGGGGTAGACACTTAGGATGTATATCTATAGGGTAGACACTTAGGGTTTAGGCACTTAGAGTTGGGCACTAGGGGTAGACACTTAGTGTGTGTAATAAAAGGGAAGACACTTAGGATGTATATATATGTGTGTGTGTGTGTGTGTGTGAAGGGTTTAGGGTAGACACTTAGGGTTTAGGCACTTAGAGTTGGGCACTAGGGGTAGACACTTAGTGTGTGTAATAAAAGGGAAGACACTTAGGATATATATATATGTGTGTGTGTGTGTGAAGGGTTTAGGGTAGACACTTAGGGTCTAGGCACTTAGAGTTGGGCACTAGGGGTAGACACTTAGGGTTTAGGGTACACACTTAGGGTTTACATGTATATCTATATAGCAATAATGGAAGATATATATATATATATATACATATATATATATATAGACACTTAGTGGTAGACACTAATATATATAAACACTAAAATATATTACTAACATAAAACCATTTCCTAAATCAATTTCTAACAATTGAAGGTATTATAATACCTACAATAATGGAAGGTCAATATTTCTAAAACTAAATCCATTTACAATATTTCAAACAATAATTTCCTAAAACTAAAATATATTACTAAAACTAAATCCATTTTCATGTTTACTAGCAATAATGAAACTAAATCCATATCTAACAATTCACCTTTTTTCCTCTTCTTCTTCTTTTTCTTCTTCTTCTCCTCGATCTCGATCCTCTCCGCCTAGAAAAACATGTATAAAATGTTAGTGTGTGTGAAAAGAAGCAACTAATAACATATATATATAGTTATCAATTTTCCTTTTTTCTAACAAATGCATTTAGAAATTTCCTTTTTCTTTTTCTTTTTCCTTTTCATTTGAGAAATCATTTAACCTTTTTCTTTTTTTCCTCTCCTTTTCTTCTTCCTTTTCTTTTCCTCTCTTCTCTCTTCTCCTTATTTCTTTCCTTTTTTTCCTTCTTCCTTCTTTCTTTCTTCTTTCCTGTCTCTTCAAATGGCGGCGGCCGGCGGCAGGCTCGGACGCGGCGGCAGACGTAAAGGGCGCGCGGGCGCGACGGAGGTCGGCGGGGCGGCGGCGGTGTGGCCAGATTTGCGCGTGACGGCGCGAGCTAAGGCGTCGCGAGGCGGCGAGGAGACGGCGGGAGCAGGGTCGGTGCGGAGGCGGATCGAGGTGGCGGCCGGCGCTGGCGCAGAGGTTGGCGACGGCGGCGATGGAGGAGCTCGATCTCGACTCTCTCGGGCGCGCGCAATGAAGGAACATGGAGTTATGAGGGAGGAAGAGAGGGAGCCGATCTTATATAGGAAGGAACCTTTAGCCACGGTTGGTAATACCAACCGCGGCTAAAGGTCCTTTAGCCCGGGTTGGTAATACCAACCGCGGTTAAAGGTCTCTTTAGGTGCCAAACGAAATTTCACTGGACAGTTTTATATCTTTTGGGATTTTATATAGTTTAATATCTATATAAATTGGTATAGCTCTTGTTAATTGCATAATAAATTAAATACATGACACAAATTTTTTAAAAAATAACCATTGCATTTCCTTTTGATTTATTATACACTAGAAAAATGTATAACATAAAATCTTTTACCTTTTGTATAATATCAAATATAAATGTAACTAACCATTAGTATTTGGTTAATGCAAAAATATATTGTTGAATTCAATAAACTAAAATGCTTCGTTACCAACAGGAAATTAGTTTTTGCATTATTTTAACGTTAATCTTTTTGTTTGTCACCATTAATTGTCCAATTATGGGATAAATAAGTTTACCATTAAATAAGAAATTATTAATGAGACACTAAATGACCTCATATGAAAAACTTTTGAATACAAAGGTTTTATAACTCGTCAAGATCTATCTTTTTTTAGTAGTTCATATTTCTATTTGAGGAAGTGTTAGTAAACATTAGTCACAAAATCTTAAAGATACAAAAGAAGTATTAGTAAACATTAGTCACTAAATGAAAAATTGACCAAAATGACCAAAATGTAGATCTTTATTTATTTGACCAAAATGACCAATACACATGTAGATCTTTTATCTTGGTCTACTGTGTAAAATGTATTTCCATTTATCTCATAGGCTTTGTAGGTGAGGATGTGCCACGATGGTTGTCTAGCCAACAAATATAGTTGGTCATCAATACTATCATCACCAACACATTTTTTCGCAACCAATCGCTGAAAGTTTTCATGTGTTCACGCATAATCCAAGCTTCATTCTTCCCTGAAAACTGGGATCGTAGGAACTTCTTGTGTACCTCGACATACGGCTCCTCCACAGAGGAGTTTTGAAGAACTGTGTAGTGTGCTTTGTTGAAATAATCATCCCCCGTACCGATATATGTTTTCTTCCCTAGTGTTCCTTTCCCACTAAGTCTCCCCTCGTGTCTTGATTCAGGAACACCAATCGGGACAAGGTGGGGAATATAGTCAACACAGAACTCAATGACCTCCTCTGTCCCGTAGCCCTTGGCGATGCTTCCTTCTGGGCGAGCACATTGGTGAACATATTTTTTCAGGACTCCCATGAACCTTTCAAAGGGGAACATGTTGTGTAGGAATACAGGACCGAGAATACTAATCTCCTTGACTAGGTGAACTAGGAGGTGTTCCATGATATTAAAGAAGGGTGGAGGGAAAACCAATTCAAAGCTGACAAGGCACTGAACCACATCATTCTGTAGAGTAGCTAGTTCCATTGGATCGATTGTTTCCTGAGAAATTGCATTGAGGAATGCACATAGCTTCACAGTGGCTAGACGTAAATGTGGAGGTAGAATTCTTGTTAACACAACTGGAAGCAATTGCGTCATAAGCATGTGACAGTCATGATACTTTAAGTTTAGGAATTTCTTCTCTGACACATTTATTATATTCTTTATATTGGAGGAAAATCCAGATGGGACCTTGATGCTGCTTAGACATTGAAACATGCTTTCATTCTCTTCTTTGCTAAGAGTGTAGCTAGCGGGCTTTAAATAATGGCGTCCATCTTCTGTTTTCTCTGGATGCAGGTTGTCTCGTTCTTTCATGTCTTGCAAGTCCTGTCGTGCTTCAAGTGTATCTTTGGCTTTTCCATACACACCCATGAATCCTAGTAGGTTCACACAAACATTCTTTGTCAAGTGCATCACGTCGATCGCTTGGCGGACCTCTAGGACATGCCAATAGGGTAGCTCCCAAAATATGGACTTCTTCTTCCACATGGGTGTGCGTCCATTAGCATCTTTTGGAACTGGTACGACCCATTCTTCCTTTCCAAAGACTACTTGCACAACCTTGACCATATCAAGTACATCCTCTCTAGTTTGGTTGTGAGGCTTGGTTCGTTTCACTTCTTCTTTACAATGCTTTCCTTTTTTTCTGGCTTGGTGATTCTTAGGAAGAAAAGGACAATGGCCAAGGTACATGACCTTTTGACATTTTTTCAGATATACACAGTCAAGGTCATCAAAACAGTGTGTGCATGCATTATATCCCTCGTTTGTCTATCCTGAAAGATTACTTAGGGCAGACCAATCATTGATTGTTACGTACAACAATGCTCGCAGGTCGAAGTGTTCATGTTTGTACTCATCCCACACATGTACACCTGGTTTGCTCCATAAAAGTAGAAGTTCCTCAACTAAGGGCCTTAGGAAGACATCGATGTCGTTGCCAGGTTGCTTTGGGCCTTGGATCAGCACCGGCATCATAATGAACTTCCGCTTCATGCATAACCATGGAGGAAGGTTGTAGATACATAGAGTAACAGGCCAAGTGCTATGACTACTGCTTTGCTCCCCAAAAGGATTCATATCATTCGTGCTCAAACCGAACCTTAAGTTTCTTGCATCTTCTGCAAATCTTAGGAATTCTCTGTCAATTGCTCTCTACTGGGACCCATCAGCAGGGTGTCTCAACATGTTGTCTGCCTTACGGTCTTCTTTGTGCCATCGCAACAACTTTGTATGGTCCTTGTTTCTGAACAGACATTTCAGGTGTGGTATTATAGGAGCATACCACATAACTTTGGCAGAGATTTTCTTCCTAGGATGCTTTTCGCCCTCAACATCGCCAGGGTCATCCCGCCTGATCTTATACCGCGACGCTTTACATATGGGACATTCATCCAAATTCTTGTAGTCCTTGCCATGGTACAGGATGCAGTCATTAGACATGCATGTATCTTCAGGATTTCTAATCCCAGAGGGCACACGACCTATTTTGCTTCGTACATAGTGGCAGACAATTCGTTAGGCTTCAGAAGCATCATTTTTTTGGATCTTGAGTAATTGCCCAAATGCCTTATCGGATATGCCATTTTTTGCCTTCCATTGTAGCAACTCCAGTGTTGTACCCAACTTATTTTGCCAATCTTCGGCGCTCGGGTATAGTAGTTTCTTGTGATCCTCTAGCATGCTGTCAAACTTAGCTTTCTCTTTGTCACTTTCACAATCTCTTTGTGCATCACGAATGACTTCACCAAGACCATCATCTTCAGAGAGTGTGTTCTCTGCCCCTACCTCTTCTTCTGCTTCGATCATTGCAGTATCATTGAAGTCACCATATTGAGCAATAATGTCGTCAGAGTCCAATTGCTCTTCTTCGTCTTCTTCCATCATAATTCCGGTTTCTCCATGCTTGGTCCAACAAATATAGTTTGACATGAAACCCGACTTCAACAAGTGTGAGTGAAGAGTTCTTGAGCTAGAATATTCCTTCAAATTTTTGCACAAGGTGCATGGACAACACATGAAATTACCATCCCGCTTGTTTGCCTCAGCCGTTCTTAAGAAATCATGCACGCCATCAATGAACTCTTTGGAGCGGCGATCTACATTGTACATCCAATCGCGTGTCATCGTCTAGATTATATTACCCAAAACATAATTAAATTTCTCATTTTGGTAAAAAAAGGGGCTATTGCATTTCTGCTCTTGTTTTGAATCCTAATTGTGCTTTTACCCTCACTTTCTTTCACTTTGTGTTTTTACCCCTCCTTTTCAAAAATGAAGGCTCTGTTTACCCCCATTCCTAACGTCGTTACTTGTATCCAGAACATTATTGCGTTTCTACCCTTATTTTGAACCCTAATTGTGATTTTACCCCTACTTTCTTAAAATGACGTGTCTAAATATTGGTTAAAATGATGTGTCTAAATATATATGTCAAAATAGGGGTGAATTCACAATGCATTAAGATAAGTAGGGGCAATTTCGCATGGGAAACTTGTCCTTACTCAGCTCATTTAACACCGTTACCTGATGTTCACAGAATAGGGGTAAACTTAGGCTTCGTTTTCAAAAAACAGGGGTAAAATCACAACGATGACAAAAGAAGGGGTAAAATCACAATTGGACATCAAAGTAGGGGCAAGAACGCAATAGTCCCTAAAAAAATGAAATTATAAAAATATCGAAAGGTCTGCATTAAAAATAACATGAGATGGAACACCATCATGTGTCATTTCCGAGTCACACAAAGACTAATGTATGCTCTATGAAAGCCTCGACATAACGTATGCTAAGACCGCTAGCACTATACACAGAAAACATAAAATGCACTTCAGTAGCATAATGATCTCCCGACTAATCCCAACTAAAGCAGACAAATTATTATTCGTCTCTTCAACATCGACGAGCTCCTTGAGCTGGCTCGCTGCCTCATCAGCCTTCGTAGCCTCCGCCACATGTTTAACATAATCTTCCTCCCAGTACCAGCCGCAGCATCCAGTGCCATCCTACTGAAAATAGAAATAAAAAATCAACATTTTAATCAAAATCATCAGGAAATATAGGTACAAATTAACCATAACCAGCAAATGAGACAAAATATATAACTCACATTGCGATCTGGACACTTATAGAAGATCCGACCGTTGTTGGGACCCGCCTTCCCACTCGGTACTCTTTCACAGTCTTTTGCATACACTTGCCACAGGTAATGAGAGGGAGGTCTGACCTTAGTCGCTTTGCAACCTGATCAGAGGCCGAGTACCCGAAACAGTTGTCATCTACTCTCTATACTCATTTTTCAAACTAGATATTATAAATTCCTCATATTCTAAACAAAGAAAATAAAACAACTAAAATTTACATTTATCTAAAATCATCAAATGTGACATGTATACAACTAAAGTATTCTAGGTAGCTAACTTCTTCATCTAAATATATAATTATTTGGAGCTCAAGTGGCATATATATAAATCAAGAACAATCCACCATAAATAAATTTATCATTTAATAATATCCTAAAAAAACTATATTTCTCAAACTAAGCTAAACTAATCTTGAATGTATGTTGAGCTCAAGTGGCATATAAATCAACAACAATCCACCATACATTCCTCATATAATCCACAAATTAAATAATTAATAATATCCTAAAAATCTATAATTCTCTAACTAAGCTAAATAATTCACTAAAATCTCTATTTTCAACTAATTAAATCATAAAATGTGGTAGACATAGTACAAATGAAAGATGTATACTTAGAATACTAGTTTTAGTTGCAAGTGTCGAGTGAATGAAGCTTAAAATGACAAAGTGATAAAATCATAAAGAAAAATCACACATAGACCAAGAAACAACATATGTTGCCGCTAAAACATGAGAGGTTGAAGATAGTAACCTTTCAACGAGTCGATGGAGACGTAGAAATGATCAAATGAAGCAATGGCCGAAGAGGAGATGAAGAACAATGAAGAACACACCAAGAACAAGCAAGAACAGAGAGGAAGAAATGAGCTCTCGGGTTCGGGCAGGGGAGGAAGAGAGTTCAAATAGGGGGGGTCCCGGTCCATATAACCAACAGTGACTAAAGGACCAGAAATAGCCTCGGTTTGTGCCTTAAACCGGGACTAAAGGTTTAACCCCGGTTGGTAATACCAACGGGACTAAAAGTCCCCCCTGACAATGTCTGCAAACTGAGCCATTGGGAGGGGATTTTTTAGTCCCGGTTGGTGTTACCAACCGGTACTAAAGGTACCTTTAGCCCCGGACGTAATTTCACCGGCACTAAAGCCGATTTTGAAAATCAGCCAAAGGTGTATTTTGTAGTAGTGCGAATTGATCAATTGTTCGACGCATGATCGAGCAACGCTGGAAACAAGTTATTTTAGTTAGAGCAAGTATAATAATTAGTTTATAACCAACCAAATGTTAATTTAGAAAAGTCAAGTGACCAATTGATTGATTATTCGCCGCATGATCGAGCAACATCAGAAACAAGCTATTTTAGATTTTTAGTTAGAGCAAGTACAATAATTGATTTATAAAAAAAGCAAATGCTAATCTAGAGAAGAGAAGATAAGATAATACAAGATAACATTAGTACAAAACATGCCTACACAAGCAGTTCGTAATCCATTTCTACTGGCGTTTTTTCCGAACCGCCTGTGTGGGCCTTGGAGCAAGACCACTATTAATCCGCCCGCCCGTTACGTCGCAAGTCGCGGTATTTTTCGCGTAAAATCGCGAACTGCGCTCCAGCGGGGATTCGAACCTGCAACCTCACCATCGCGCGATCCCTCCTCTACCACTCCACACATGACTCACTTGTGTCTAGATTTGGTTTTAGTTCAACTCATTCTATACTAAACCGAGTGTAAATTGATTGTTTGAGCCAATAACTGAATTCAAATGAAAATTTGTAAACTACAAAGTTTTATAACTTTTCGAGATCTACAAGTTTCATGTAGCAAGTTTTTCCATCCGAGATCGTTTACAAAATTTTGAATTTCAAATTTGACACATTCGAAACATATTTTTCGATGACAAGATGATTTCAAATGAAAAGGTTGTCAACTACAAGTTTCAAAAACTTTTCGAGATATACAACTTTCATGTAGAAAGTTTTTTCCATCCGAGGTCATTTACAAAAATCAAAACAATTAGAGTCCCAGTATTTTAGTGACGGTTGTCTTAAGAAACCGCATGTAGAAATGATCCATTTCTACAGGCGGTTCAGAACCGTTCGGACCCGTTTTTTCTGTACAGACGCATGATAACTAAAAACCGACTGTGCTGTGTTTCATGGGACGCCAATAAAGACGTTTTTTCTATGCGTAAGAAAGAGAGCTAGAGGAGAGCTTTACTTCATGCAACCAACAAACTGGGCATGAAACATATGCAGAGATAGACTCATAAATTAAGTGAATATGTGGAGGGATTAGTAAAGAGAAAGTGAGATATATAGGTAAAAGTAACAAATACAAAAGAAACTACTATTATATATGTTGGCTCTTATAACTTGGCTAATAACTAAACACTTAACTCTATTACTAGGTTTGCTCTTAACACTATGCCACACCGGGACTGCTAATAACTGTTGGATTGGAAATCTCCGTCACCACCGGAATTCATGCCACTAGAGGTTAATCGGCAGCGATGGGGTGGCCTATCACTACCGATTCGGCGACACGACAGTAATAAGTATCACTATCGGGTCAAAGCATTAGCCAACAGTGGTATCCACAGCTATCACTGCTAGGTTGGTGTTTAAACCTACAATGATATTTTGAGCCTCACTACCAGTTTGACGCATAAATCGGCAGCGATAAGCGTTACTACCAGTTTGAGACATGACCGTACCCGCAGGGAAACTTATGATATCACCGTTGGCTGGTTATTGAACCAGGCAGCGAAAATCATTATTTATTACTGTCGGCTTGGTATCTCACCCGGCAATGAACTTACAAGTGTCACTCCAGCTCAATACCATACCTGACAGTGTCGCGTCACTAGCTCACTATCCTCGCCACGGCGTCTGTAGGCCAAAGGAATGGACGTTTCCTTAGGAGAGACTCGGGAAGGGGGGGTTGCATGTTGCATCTTCTTCCAATCATACAATATCTGGGACTTCCCCGTTCTTCACATGCATGCATGTATTCTTGTAGTCTGACTTCCAAACCCTCTGGCAGCATTTTTCGGGGTCCGTTTACTTCCACATATTGTACTACATCGTTAAGTGGACATTTAATTTGTTGCATGAGCTACATGGAAACGAGTTATAATTAGTTAAGCTGATCGAGCATCTTCATCCGGTGTGTCAGAAGAGTCATATCCTGCTGTTCAATTACTCATTCAGTAGTGCGCAGGGCGGAGCCAGATATTTGTCAAGCCTCGGCAGCCGCCACACCTAAAAATTACTAGAACAAAGAATATGCGTTGCATGTTGCGTAATATATATATATATATAGGGAGAGTATATTCAGGAGCTAGTTACAGAATAAGTTATTGTGTTTGCCACCTCCATTTACGATAATTTGATACACTAATTTACGATAAAGTGAATACATATTTACGATAGTTGTGTTACGATAACACATTGAAATATTTACCATAATGTTATCGTAAACCACATAGTAAGGAGTTACTATAATTTGGTAAATGAGTATATATATATATATATATATATATATATATATAGAGAGAGAGAGAGAACTACTACTCTGCTACAAAATAACTTATTCTGTAGCCACTTGATTTACGATAATTACTATACTCATTTACCAGATTATAGTAACTCCTTACTATGTGGTTTATGTTGGGGATATATACCTCGGCATATCCCTAGGGACCTTGTTGGGCCTGCCGACCAGGGGACGGTCCAGCCCACGAGGTCTTGCGGCACGCGACCAACCCGTCCCTTACCTAAAGGGACCGATCGTAATCTGTTAGGATATGAAAACTGTAACCCTGCTCCCGACTATATAAGACGAGTAGGGACCCCCTCCGAAACAATCCTCGACATCCATCTACAATCCCCTAGATCGCATCTACGGGTCTTGTAACCTAATACTCATATCAATCCAGCCACCAAAACACATGACGTAGGGTATTACGGTGATTTGCCGGCCCGAACCTGTTTAAATCGCCGTGTCTACGCTCTCTATGTTACGCTTGATCGTCGTCGCCACACCTCCGCCTACAATCTACTACCTTGGGGTACCCCCTAGGTAGACTGCGACGCATATTTCGTCGACAGTTGGCACGCCAGGTAGGGGGTGTGTGCATCGACTTCATGGCTTGTCAAGCGGTCACGTTCCCGGATTCGATGGTCCTGCCAATAGTCGGTACCGTACTTCAGGTCGGATCCATCTCCTGGACCGTCCAATAGCCGGTACCGTACTTCAGGTCAGATCATCTCCTGGGACCGTCGGATCTACTCCGCGAGGGGCAGATGCGTCACCAATCGCGCGCCGCCCCACCATGTAGATACATCACCCGCGAAAGAAGATCGCGTCGACGACCTAGTCGACGCCATCGACTACTCCAACGTCATCATCGTTGAGTGCATCGACCTCGTTCAGGCGGTACGGCGTCGGCTTGCCTGGTCACCACGGGCGCCGACCACGAAAACCACCGAACGACGAAGGTGACAACCGTGGCGACCAGGGGTGTCCGCATCCCTCCAACAATGCCTCACGAGCTCAGCAACTAGGCGACACTTTTTCAGCGCAAGATATCCCGATCAGTCTTCGACCGGATCTCGGCACCCTCTGTCGTGAACATCGTCATCATCTCCGCAATCGACAGCGACTCCGAACAGGCAGTGTCTGTCGGTGGCGCTACCTCCCTAGGATTGACCACAAGCGCGGGGACCGAAGTTGCCAGCTCGTCCAAATCTACCGGCAGCTTCCCAGAATTCCCTCCGGGCTTCAGAGGGAGGATTTTCCAAGTCTCCGTCGATAGCGCCGCCCCGACAACGAGGGGGACGCCGAACGCACCGCGAGGGGAGCAGCGCAACGCCAACCGCGCGCAAAGGCGCGATGACGAACGTCGCGATCAAGAAAGGCGCAACCAGGAGCAACTCGAGCAGGAACGCATCACGAGGGAACAACGCGAGCGAGATCAGAGGAATCGCGATCACCTACCACGACACAATCTCCAGTACGAGTTCGACATGATGGGTGATGTCCCGGTATACTCAACACCCAACGCCAATCTGGGAGCAGCCGCCCGCGAGCTGACCAAACTCGAAGGTACGCCCCTGGTCGAGAAGATAGACGCCCACATAAAGGCGGCCTCACTCCAAGTAAAAAGAAAACAACGATGTGCTCGAGTCCTCCGGTCAGTCTCACAGCAGGATCACTAACGAAGCCCTCTGAGAGAGCGCCAGCGAGGATCTCTGGGACGCGATGAGGAAGACCACAATGAGGCCCTCCATGGTCGAACACCAGAACCCGTGTGCCGAAGCCCCCTAAGGGACGGAAGACAGAGATCACCGCGATACGATGACAGGATCCTGCACGACCAGTCACCGACTCCACCATGTCGGAGCCCTCCAAGGGACCCAAGGCAGAGACCCCCGCGGTACGATGATAGAGAAAACGCCAGGGTCCGACGTGATCAGTCACCAACCCCCCACGCGAAGCCCTCCAATACAACATCGACGAGGATCGCCAAGGTACGAAAGATGACGAGTATCACAACCCCAGACGCAAACCGAGCGCCAGCACCCCCAGCCACGGGAGGACTACGCCTTTCTCAGCCCGCCTACGCGCCATCCGCTGGCCCCAGAGCTTCAGAGTAAACGTCGGTGGAGAAATACGACGGCAAGGAAGATTCGAAACAATGGGCCTCCACATACAAGACGCCGTGTATGCCGCCCGAGGAGACCGAGACATGATGGCAAATTACCTACCAGTAATGTTGTCGACATCCACCATCAGCTGGCTCCAGAAGATCCCAGAAGGCACCATCGACAATTGGGAAGACCTCAAGGAAATCTTCGTCGAAACATACAAAGCAAACGTGTGTTAGCCAGGAACAAGATACGACCTGGAAACCGTCCGCCAGGGAAGCAACGAGAGCCTTCGAGAATACATTAAGCGTTTCTTGACAAACGCCTGAGCATAAAGAGATCTCCGATCTGGAAGTTGGCCCGGAACAACGTAAAGACCATAGAGTAGATGATGATGATTGTTAACCCCCACGCCAACCAAGACAATGCCCCCGAAGCAGAGAGAATAGACGACGTTACTCCCATTCTCTGGAACGCGCTGGGGATAACAATCGCCGACCAGATTACTGGAACGGGAAAGGGTCTAGCGACCACTGCGACCATCGGTCAGGCAACCCAGAAACCGACCATAGAGATACGACTACAGACAAGACAATCGTTATGTCGCCAACACTAACACTCGCCCAAAGAAGAACTACTACGAAAGCTACGAGAAGATCCTCGACGGACAATGCCCGATACACAAGAACTCCAAACACTCCTTGCGAAATTGCGAGCTCATAGAAACGACAATGAAGGACAAGGTAGACAAAAGACAGAAGAAAGGACGATGAAGATGGAGGCAGGGACCAGGGACGCCAGCGCCAAAATTCCGAGCAGCCTCAACACATACTCCATATTCGGGGGTAGTGTGCTCGTTTGAGGGAGAAAGACAACGCCGCCAAACTCGCAAAGACGTCTACTCGCTCGCCGCTGCGGGGGGGGGGGGGACGTAGCCGAGGCTCACCCCCTCGATTGGTTGGACCAACCAATCAACTTCTCCGGAGAAGACGATGTGGGCAAACTGCAGATACCCAGGCCGCTTCCCACTAATCGTGAATCCAACCATCGCAACGTGTTGCTTCAGGAAGGTCTTAGTCGACGGCGGCAACGCCATCAACATCATCTTCACCGATGCATTCCGCTAGCTCGACTACTCGAAGAAAGACCTTCGACCGAGGAATTTCTCCTTCTGGGGAATCATCCCGACAAGGCGTCAACACCATTAGGGCAGATCACCCTCCCTGTGCAGTTCGGCGATAAAGACCATTTCAGAGTCGAGAGTATCAACTTCGTCATCGCGAGTTCGAGACAGCCTACCACGCGATACTGGGCCGCCCGACACTCACCAAGCTAATGGCAGTCCCACATTACACATACATGGTGTTGAAAATCCCGACATCGCAAGGCATCCTCAGCCTCCGCACCAACTTGAAGATAGCCTACGAATGCGAGCAGCAGACAATCAATGCCATCGAGAAACTCCGCGCTTCAGACACGTACACCTCCGGTTGACAACGACAATCTAGCCGCCAAGAAGCAGAAAGAAACAGAATCGAGGACGACCAGCGCCGACGCCACCCGCGACCAGACGCAGAAAGTACCACCACTCGGTGGTGTGTAAAGACTTTCCAATGTAGCGATTAAAGTTTGTACTAGGTGCTCCTCCATCAATAAAATAAAAGGTGTTTCATCTCCTATAGATCCCATACAACGAATTGACTTGTGTAAAACGCCCACGGCGTAACAATGACACCGTTCTCGAACGCCCACGGCGTACGACGACTCGAGCGAAACACCCATGGCGCAACGGCGACAAATTCGACAAAAACTCACAAACGTTCGACGACCTCTCCAAAACACTCCCACAGTGTTCAACGACCTCGCCCAAACGCAATATGGCGTTTTCTCCAAACAGCCTGGGTCGCGACTAGAAATCTTCCAAAGCTAGCTGCCGGTTAACCATAGCGAATAGAAGTAGCTACCCTAAGCGCTATGGTTACATCGACAGGCTTCCCAACAGTATTTCCCCAGAAGCCGGGCAGTATATTGGGTCGGTAGCCATGAGGTTGCGCGCCCAGAATCTGTATACGACCACGATACGGTCGACGACTCTACAAGCAGCCTGGCTTTTCGCCTAGCGTCTGTAGGAACGGTCTCCACAGGGCCCAAAGTCATGCCACGACCGAGCCTCTCGGAAAAAGGCCCTATCCATGGCATCTCCCTAAGCGTGCATGAGCTGCTCACCTCTGCGCCGCGGGTTCTCACTGCGCGCATCCTTGGGAATCCTTATGCATCCTATGCGTGCAGTGGCGCTAGCTCCAAGACATGGACCATTTGAGAACCAAGGCCGAACGTTTCATCGTACGGCTCACGACTTAGTAGGCAGAAAAGGACATACAAGTGAAACAAAAGCTCACGCCCGGATATATAACAAAAGCTCAACGAGGGCAGGCGTCTCCAAGTTCGCCGAAGCTGCATAATACAACATCATGGCCCTAAAATACATCGCAACACGATCACCAGCCGCCACCGCTCTACCAATAAGCGATTGCCCAATAGGGTCTTGTCCCCATAGCATCAATAGCTCCAGGCCATGAAAGAATAGCGCTTCCTGGTGGTCGGCCTCAAGAAAGCGTTGTTCAAGGCGTTTCCAGAAAAGGGTAGTAGGGCTGACAATATTCTAGACGCACCTAAGAGACAAAAGTCGAATCGTCGACGGATCATCGCAGAGAAGTCGCGAAAAAAAGCGGCAGAGTGGGCGAATCTTTACATACTCGCGCACATTGTCACCTTTGTCGATCACACGAAGAAGAATCCGAAAACACCACATCCTCGGCATGACCTGCATGGCGGCAAGATCCATTGCAAGATGCGCGCCACTAGCTTTCGCCGCACTGGTACGAACTAAGCTTCGACAATACCCTTCAAGACCTTGTGACTAAGCACGCCAAGAAAATCGATACAATGGGATTGGTACTCACCCAGATCTTCGCGGGGATATATAGCCAACCCTCCGTCCTGATCGAATACCTTGAGCAATGAAGTTGCGCCCCTTCGAATCCTACACACGCTCGGACGAAGACCAGAGGACGCGACGATCCCGTTTCGCGTGGATTTTTTCTTTATACGAAGCGGTGCGGTGCTTCGTCTCTCAGGGTTTTTGGGAAACCGCAATGGGCAAATACGGAATGCCACGACAATTATTCTTCACGGTTTTCTTTGGGCCGTTTAACCAAGGAGTTAATTCGGCCCAATTACAACGTCCTTTTATTTTGTATTCCTCTGCTGATAATTTCGATGACTTTCAAGTCAAAATTTCCTAAAATTTCACTAACACCATAGTCCCGGGGACTGGGCATACGATTTTTGTTATGATTTCTGTTCAATAGGAACAGTAACACCGCTACACACGACAGTTGGAAAATTCGGGAGACGTCGTTGCAACACCTATTAGAGATTACGCCAGTGAAAAAGACGACTTCATCACCTGTTTGCGACCCGACCGGTTGGGTCCCCCATCCCAGAAACATGCCCAAGCAAGGCTCGGGGACTCCGTCCAGAAAAAATGCCCAGCAAAGCTTGGGGACTCCCTCCACAGCGAAGAAGTGGACCGACAGCAAGACCCCCGGGGATGGAATTAAGCATATGACCCTGACGCAAAAACATTCTTTTGCCTCAAGCTGGGGACTAGGGTTTTTCGCAAATTTTCTACCAAATTTTTTCCAGTATTTTTTCAAAATTGATATAAAACCTTACAGTTCCTTACTCGGTGGGGTGGGGGTTTTTGCAGTCTTTTTGCAAAATTTTTTTTTCTTATTTCATGCAATTTTTTCAATCCCTTTTTTTTTAGAAAGCTTGGCCCGTGATATTCACCCGTCCAAGCTGGGGGGTAAGGGGGTAATTCCCCTTTTGGGGGAATTTTTTTGTTTTTCTTTCCGAAAAATCTTGCGTTTATGTTTCTTTTTTCAGAGTTAAGTGGGTAACTTTACCAGGGAACGGCGTTAAAAAAATTTTTCCTTTTTTCAGCACGCAACCTCCCCATGAGTAGCCGCAAAATCCCCCAAAAAATCTGTTGAAATTGGGGCCCCGCGTTCTCGACCAGCTAAAATTGGGGGGGGGGCTTTTCCCCTGCCTCGCCGCAACCTGGTGGGGGGCCCCCACAGCGCGCCCCCCCATTTGGGGACCCGTTTTTGCGCCCCAAAAACGCGTTGTGATCCCAGAAAATACAACGTTGGGGATTTTGGGGGGAAAATACCCCTTGGATATCCTAGGGCCTTGTTGGGCCTGTGACCCGGGGAGGTCTACCCTGGGCCCTTTCGACAGCCCAAAACCCTCGTGCTCGCCAAAGGGCCCAAAAAAAGTTTGCCCCAAAAGTTAAAGATGGTTGGGGACCCTTACCAAAGGGGTATCGAAATTTTAGGATATGGAAACTTAACCTTTTCCCCCGGTATAAAAGGTGGCGGGACCCCCCCGAAAAACCCCTCAACCTTACCCCCCCCTAGATGAAAGGGGGTTTTTGAAAACCAAATATCAATCAACCACCACCAAAACCAGGAGTAGGGTTTTCGGTGATTTCCCACCCCGAATTTAAATCGTTGTCCTACGTTTTTGTGTTTTTGTTGTGTCCCCACCTCTCCAAAAAATTATCCCTTTGGGGTACCCCCTAGGTAGCTGCGACGCTTTTCGTCGACGTTTACGTTAATATTAGGGAAAATATTTCAATGTTTATCATAACAAAAACTATAAAAAATATGGTGGGGGGTTTGCCGGTGCAGAAGCGAGATTCCCCGTCCCCCTCCCCGGGGCGAGGTCCCTTTTGTTGGTATGTTGGTTGGCGGGGGGGTTGTAGTCGCGACGGGTTGGTAGGGGGCCCGCCGGCCGCCGGGAGGTGTTGGGGGATAGAAAAGGTGTGCGCCCATTGTTTGGGATGGATTGGTTGGCAGAGTGGTTGGGTTTGGGGCGACCGTGCGCCCCCGTGTTTTATGGTCGCGGGGGCCCCTGGTCGGGTTGGGGTTTGGGGTTGCTGTGCCCCCCTGGGGTCTCTGTATTAGGGGTTTTTTATTTTTTTTTTGGACGTAATGAGTTTTTTAATTTTTTTTTATCTTTTTTTGTGCTAAAAATTCTGAAAAAAATTTTGTTCTTTTGTTTGTGTATTTTATAAAAATATCAATGGATCTATTCAATAATTTTTTCCGAAAAAATTTAACGTCGTGAGATATCTGTTGGTTGGGCTGGATAACCCTCGGTGAAGGGGTTTTTTTGTTGTTTATTGAACCTTTTTTTTTCCCCCCAACCAAAAGGGAAGCCCCCTGCTTTAAACCTTCCCGTTTTAAATAATTTTTTAAAAAATTTGGTTTTTTTTGTTGTCCCCCACTTTTTTAAATTCCTACTTGATGATACCTTATCCTTTTCTTTGAATCCTTTATTGACACTTTTTAAAATACAAAATTTTTCAAAATTTTTTTGCTTCTTAGAATTTTCTAGTAGGGATTTTGTCACTTTAAAATGGATTGCTTCGGAAAATTTTTTGCTTTTTGAAAAGAAAGTTCGAGGAAAATAAAATTGGGACCCCAAACACGGTGTTTGGGAGTCATTGTGGGATGGGAGGGGTTTTTTTCCCCTTTTTTTTGGGGTTTGGGGTTTTTAGTGTCCAAGGGTTGTGATTTGGAGTATTATCACATTTGGGAAGTGTCTTAGTATTTTAGTTTTAAAAGGTTAACCGCTTTGGGGTGGAGAGGGGGAGGTATGTTACCCCCCCAAGTTGGAAATGGATGGGGGTGTAGTGTTCGGTGGCGGAACCTCGGGCTTGGCTGAGGTGGGGAAAGGGGGGTTTCTTTAGTGTACATATGGTGTGGGGGAAGCCCCACGGGTTTAAAAAGGTTCGAAAGTGGTTTTTCCCCGGGGAAAAGGAAAAAAAACCCGCCTACTCGTATTAAGGAAAAATTAATGGATACTTGATTTTCCTTTCATGGAGGTTATTACTCTTATCGATCATAATTTAGTTGGGTTTTATAATTAGAAAAAAAAATAAATGAATTTCAATTTTTTTTTAAAATGGTTTAAAAAATAATTGACCTTATATACCCCCTTGAATCCTATAAATTGCATACCTTTTCCCCAACAAATATTTTCTTTTGTGGGATGGGTTTTGTTGAGTACTCCCTACTCGGGGTTTGAAAACCCCCTGTTGGATGGGGTCCCAAACTGGTCTGTGTGCCCCCTGTTGCATGCCCGTTGTTAGTGGATGGGATGGGGAAAAAGTTTTGCTTGACTCTTGGGCAAGATTTGCATGGTTGTTTGTTTATACTCTATCACCTTGATTTGATGAACTGGCCTTGATGTTTAAAAAGTCTACGTTTTGTAATTATGATTTTAAAATTTCTTTTTACTTTGTGAAAATTAAAATTATTATATTATTTATATAATCTTTTTTATGAGGACAACTAAAAAAGATTTGGTCATTTTTTTTTGGTTTAACGAAGGGACATTAATCCTAGCAAGGGGGACCTTTTTAAGAGGTTCTGTCACAGTTGGTATCAAAGCTCCCCTTATTAAGATCTTCAGTTGTAAAGTTTTCAAAATTTTTTAGATCTTACTTTAAAAATTATTTTTTGAGTCTAAAAATTTCTTTAACTTTCTTTCTCTTATTAAAATTTAAATAGGAGAGGTCTTAGGAGTATCAACTTATGTGGTAGGGATATGGTTTATATGTTCCCCTTAAAATTTATGTTAGTATGCACGTTTTTTTTCATGGGCCGGTATCATGCTCATATCATACAAACTTAGGAGGGGTTTTAAAATTTGTTTTTTTAATAAAATTTAAAAATCTATCATTTACCACTTGCCTTTTTTAAAATTTTTGTCTATTGATGGCCGGCTAAGACATCCCTCGAAGCGTACTGGACCCCGGGGGTTGGCCCGTTCCATTGGCCCCACGTGGAGACATAGTGAGAGCAGCCAGCTGGTGCTAGTCGCAGCGATCGTGAAAGGCAAAGTTTTCGAGCCCCTAAAAGGGGAGTGCCAAGATAAAGGGCAAATAGGGATGAGGTTTCCCGAAAGGACTGACCCCCTTGAGGAGCAGGGGGGGAACAAGGTGAGCTCAAGGAGTGTCAGGAGAAGTGGCAAGAAGGAGCCCAAAGGTGACATTTGCGAGGTCTCATTTTTAACCAGTTTCTGGGGGGAGGGGGAATAACCTGGGAAACGAGAGTACCTTTTTGTCCGACATGTACCTCAACTGGGGCTTATGCGGGAAAATGTCGAGGTGTCAAAAATGGGGTTTATGAGGAGGTCCATCGTCTCAACAATTGATGAACCGATACAGTAGCAGGTCTTAAAGAGGCCCGGGTGAGTTGTCTGGGAAGCATTTTCCCTATGCATGCCCCTGTAGGGAACAAGACGCGCCCCGATGGTGTTTCCCGAGGATGGGGAGGAGGAGGTGGAGCGGGTGTCCTTATGACGACGATTTAATATGTTTAACCTGAATCTATTTTCGGATGCGAGTAGTGGATCTTGGTAATATAATTACTTTTATCATGCTTTGAACTCTTTGTTTTCGCATTTTATTTTTGTTTGGTATGTAATATAACTGTGCCCTTGGTACTTTTTGTTAGGGGTTTTTTCAATAAAATTTTTTGTGCAAATAATGGTGAACATAACAATGTGGGGCCGTGCTGGTAATGAAGAAGCTTTTTTTTTGATCCACCAAAAAAGCCTTTAAACCCTTGGCAAAAAGCTCTGGCTGCATTGGTAAACGTTTCTATGAAAAACTCATCTCTTCCGAGATTTGCTCAGAATAACCAGCAAGGCGGTAAGGGAAAAAACCGAGGTCATAATATCAAGGGGACGATTTATCTTGATTTCTGAACACGTCCCCCGGTCTTTCCCAAAGGAGCAAACCCGTAGAAGTGATGATTGGCTCCGCACCGGGAGCAAAGTTCGAGCTATCCATTGCACAGGGTGCAGAAGTCATTTTTTGCAGTCAGCAATTTTCGAGGGCAGCGGGATCTTGGTGGTCCCCCTTTGCTCATCTTGTACACTATCTTCAGATTGGTACGGAGGTGAGGATCCCTTTTGCAGGTCGGGGGTCTTAAACCCCATGTACGTGTAATGTGGAACGCCATTAGTTTGGGCGAGGTGGGGGCCCAGTATCGCGTGGTAGGCGTCTCAAATTCGGCGACAATAAAAGTTAAATGTTCCGACTCTGAAGTGGTTCCTTTCGTGAATTGCACGGGTGGGATGATTTCCCCTACGATGTTGACCCCTTTCGGGGTGTTTCCCCAAAAGGGAAAAAGTTCCCCGGTGGGAAATCTCTTTTCAGAGGAGCTGGCGGAAGCGTCGGCAAAGTTTGTTGTTGGTTTGCTGCCCCCGTCCCTGGATTTCCCCTGAAGCAGCAGTTAAAGGGTTGGATTGGATTATGGGAAGCGGCCCGGATACTGCAACCCGTCCACTCTTTTTTTGGGAAAAGGGTTTTTGGTTGATCCGACCATTGAGGGGTTACCCCGGGTTGCATTTTTCCCCCCGTGGCAAAAAAGCGAGTTAGAGTCTTTGCGGGTTTGGCGGCTTGCCCTTTCCCCTTCAAGCACGCTACCTTCCTAATTGGATATTTTGTTGGCGTCTTTTCGGGCTGGGGGGTCCGGGTCCTTCCCTCTATCTGTCTTCCCTCTTCTGTCTTTTGTGTTTGCCCTTCATTGTCGTCTCTATGGGTCAAAATTTTCACAATGGTTTTAAGTTCTTTTTTTTTGGGACTGGTCCGTCGAGGATTTTCTGTAGCTTTATAGTAATTCTTTTTTGGGGGGGTGTCCGTGTTTGCGACGAGCGATTGTTTTCCCTGTGTCGTACTTCTGCGGGGGGGCGTTGGAGTTGCTGACCTGTAATCGCGGGGGGGTCGATGGGACCTCTTTCGCCCTGGTGTTTCTGGCACGATTGTTACCCCCCTGCGCGTTCCGGAGAAATGAATGGCGTCTTTTTGTTCTCTCTGTGCGGGCGACATCGTCTTGGTTGGCGAAGGGGTTACAATATCATCATTCTTCTATGGTCTTGGTTTTTTCGTGCCAACTTGTTTCAAGGTCTTTTTTCCCGCAACCCGTTGGAGAATATTTCGATAGCTTCGGGTCAGAATTCTATTATGCTCAGGGCTTGGGGAAAGAAGCACCGATGTATCCAGGGGCCCCTTCATTACTCCTTGCGGACACTTTCCAGGTCGTAAGGCCCCCGATTGGACGCGTAGCTTTGTACGTCTTGATAAAGTTTCCTTGAGGCTTCCCCAATGTCGAGGTCCCTTGGGGTCTTTGGAGCCGTGAGGTTGAGGTCGAAACATTACGGAAAGTAAATGTCCATCACGTCCTGGTCTCCCTGGCGACTGAAACGGTTATCTCGTACATGGACATAAAAGGCCCGAAAACACGCCCGGGGGGGGGGGAAAGGGAGCCTAAATTTCTTTCGAAATATTGGGTCATCTTCAATAAAAAAACCCCAAACAAGCAATTTACTCACCCAGCAAGACACGACCCAATAGAGGGGGGATATTTGTGATGCCCAAAAGGGGTAAAACGGATCTTCCAGAAACCAAAAAACCCAAAAACCGAGACACCGAAAGTGAGCTCTAACCCTAGAGAGATGGAGAAGGGGCTCACCCAAAAACTTATGAAATGGCTCAAAAGTGTTCATCAAGTTCCCTAGTGATTAAAAAACCCAAAACGAACAAAGGAAAAATTTGGGAGTCCGGAGGGAGGAGAAAAACCAAAACAGCAAACAACAGTGACCACAGGACTCTTGACAAGTGGTCGACACTTGGCCGAAGCTGGGGGTTTTCCCCTAAATTTTTCGGGGGGGAATCACATGACCACTCGCAAATGGCCCGGGGGGGTGGTTCGGGGGGGTATAGGGAAAAAAAAATCAGCAACCCATGAGCCCCCGAGCCCCGGACAAGTGGTCCGACGGTACCACGGGGCCCAAATGCAAGGGGTCCGGTGGTTTGGGTCCGGTGCTAGGGGCGTTCTGGGGAATTTGGGCAGCCCACGGCCAAGGGGCTATGGCCAAGCCTGTGAAAAAGTTGTCCGCGCTCACGAAAGAGCGAGAAAACCTGCGAAAACCGATTTCACCCGCCAAATTTTCCCCAAAACTCAACCAAATGAACCCCAAATTAAAAACCAAATTTGTAGGCATGACCTTGTACAGTTGGGAGCTATCTCGAAGAATCACGCTCCTTTGGGGAAAGAAAAACGGGAACACTGGGTTTTGGGAGAGAAGGAGCAAAAAAGAAGAACGCTGCAAAAAAAATGCCCGATCACGCACTCTGAGGGTTTTAGGGGGAATTCCTTTGGGGCAAAGATGCTCCTCACGAATACAAAAACTTGGTTCAAACGGATTTGAAAAAGCTACTCCCCAAAGAGAAATCATCTTGGGAAAAAAAAGAAGCAAAAACAAAAAACCCAAGAACCAAGCAAAATGGGGACACGTCAAAAGGAAGCCACCCTGGTTACGGAGGGTTACGGCCCCTGATTCCTGCAACAAACTAAAAATTTTACAGAGGTTGGTGAAATCAACCCGGGATTTATGAACTAGAGAGAGGGTTGAGAGGGGAGTTGGTGCTAAAATTAGGGTTTAAGAGAGGTTGGGGAGACCCCCTTCACCCCCCTACTTATCGGGCTTTGGCTATTTCCCAAAGAACCCCGATAATTGATTAAACCAAACCCAAGCTTGCTCCAACTCCGGAAAATTCTTCCCTATTTTGAATGGACGACCCCGCTTCCTGCCAGGGTTTCTATCGCCTCGACGCAACCCAGGGGTTTCCCCCGAAGCTTGCCCGGGTTTTGAGGGCCCCAAAACCCCCCGGAAACCGCCACCCGGTGCTTTGGGTAACTACCCAACCCCGGTTTTGGGCCCAAACTCGGAAACCCTCCCCCGATGGTTTTGGGCCCAAACCCCCAAAGCTCGATGAGCCCCTTGTCCAGCCCGGGCGGACTCCGAGTCCCTGAGCCTTTTTTGTCGACCGCTTGTCCTTCTTGATTCGGTCGACTCGGGTTTTTCCAGTCTTCTCACACTCGCCGGTGCCAACACTAGCCACCAAGCTGTCCCTCGACGCCCATGGTCCCTCAGTCCGAGCCCGTTTCCCCCCTTACCCCTTCCCCCCAGACGGGCCTTTCTGACCTTCTCCCGCCGCCACTGTCATAAGAAAGTACGCACCCAAGCGATAGACAGGTACACATTTGCTTTCGCAAAGGATTTGTGTAAGTTCAAATGAAAAAAACCCAAGTGTTGATCAACACCCTCACAAAATGAACATCATGGCATATATCAAACCCTGTGTTCCAGACAAACCCCCGTTCTGGTTGCCTTCCGTCGTATTTTCTCCACCGGTTCCTAAAGTTTGGGGGCCCCCGATGGCGCGCGGGGATTGAAAAGAGGTAGTCCCCCCTACTCGGGGTGCGGTGCTTTATTGCATCTTGGGGTTTTGGGGACTTGTCATCCTCGTACCTAGATGATCTTGTCGTGTTGTATCGGAGGGCTCCGCGTGCTGGCTTGGTGATCGACCCCGCCGGACCCTGCTGTCTTTTCCGTCGTTGTGCCCAAGAGGCTTGCCTGTGGTCCCTTGGAGGCTCCCTGCATGGGTTCCGGGTTTTCACCACCCGGGCCTGTTGGGGGCTTCTTCCCTGTGTTGGGGGCCTTCGCTGGTTCTCCCCCGGGGGGCTTCGCGAGTGGTTCCTGTGTGGGATTGGGGGAGGATTGAGTACCGCTCATTCCTTTTTCCCGGACGAGGCCGCCTTGTGTGGGGTCTATCTTCTTGACTAGGGGGTTCTTGGGTTTGGACAAATCATAGGTGGCTGCCCCTAGATTTTGGGTGGGGGTTGAATACACTGAGACATCGCCCTCATTTTGAAACCCTATGTAGTTTTGGGGTTTGGGGGGTGACCACAATTCCCTTTAAACCCCCTCACGTGTTCTCTTTAATTGTTTGCTCGGGTGCTCTGATTGCACCTTTCCCGCCCCCTGCGCCCTTACGCGCCTCTGGCCCGGGCAGCGTTGCGTGCTCTCTCGCGGAGCGTTTGTGTCTGCTTCGTTGTCGGGGGCGACACTGTCGGTGGAGACTTGAAAAAACATCCCCCTGAAGCCCGGAGGGAATTCTGGGAAGCTGCCGGTAGATTTGGAAGCTGGCGACTTCGGTCCCTGCGGGTGATGGCCTGGGGAGATGGTACCGTCGGGGACATGCCCCGCTCAGAGCGCTGGGATTTCGGAGTGGACGGGGTTTTACGATCGGGGGGCGGGCTTTGGGCGAAGACGACGGAACATCTGGCATTGAAGGAACCGCCTGATTGTTGACCCCTGAGGCATCGTTTCAGAAAAGGGGGTACCTCTGGTCGCCCGTTCATGCCTTTATCGTGGTTCGGTGATTGCTGGTCGGCGGCCCTGTGCCCGGGGGTCGGCTCCGCCCCTTGACGAGGTCGTTTTCACCGGTGATGCCCACTTGGAGGGGGCGATGGCGTCGTGGCTAAGTCGTCGACGTAATCTTCTTTCCCGGGGGGTCTTGGGGAGGTGGGGGGAGTGGGGGAGGGCGGATGTCTGCCCAGGGGGGATAGATCCACCCTAGGACATGGATCCAAATTGGGGTAGTGCTGGTGCGAGGGACCATCGAAAACCGGGAAGTAATTTTTGACGAGCCATGAATCGATGCCCCCACCCCTACTGGAGCACCAATGTCGACGAAATACGCGTCGCGTTCCTAGGGGGGACCCCACGTATAATTGTGGCGGAGGTGGGCGACGCGATCAAGATAACCAAAGGCGTGACACGGCGTTTACACAGGTTCGGGCCGGCAAATCGCCTAATTTCCCCGGCCTTGTTTTGGTGGGGTTTTGGGTTGAATTAGAATTAGGTTCAAAACCCGTAATGCGATTAGGGGGTTGTTTGGGGTTGAGAGGTTGTTTTGGGGGGGTCCCCGCTGCGTTTATAGCCGGGGGCCCCGGGTTAGTTTTTATATCCTAACAATTACGATCGGTCCCTTTTTGGTAAGGGGTCCCAGTCTATCTATGGGTCCTTCTTGGCGATCAAGGTTCTTTGGAGTGTTTGGCGAGCCGAGGGGTGGTCACATGCCGCAAAGGGTTTATGGGGTGGGCCCTCTCTGGTTGGCAGGCCCCTAAATCCCCAGGGATATGCCGAGGGAATACCCCAAAAAAACTTCACCCCAGGAGTATTCCAAGGTATCGTATTTATATTTTCCCAAGGGGAAAACTGGGGGTAAAAAAAATTAATTAAAGAGAGATCCTAAGAGCAACCCCAAAAATTAATCCCAATAGTTAGGGGGTAAAAAAGATATTGGGTAGGAAGGGGGGATGATGAAAAAAGCCAAAGGTAAAAGTCTTAGAAGGATTGATGAAAAGCTAGGTGGGAGGCAAAAGAGAGAGTATAGGGACTCCTATGTACTTCACTCTACTTTAAACTTAGCCATTAAATTGTCTAAACAATAGTTTGTTCCTCAAACAAGTATGCTAGGCGAGGGGGTGACGTAGGAGGGAAAAAATCTTACCGGGCCGGGCCCTTTTTACGGGGGCCTAACTTTTTTAAAAAACTTGCCTAGAACACGGGTGGGAAACAAAGAAGACAAAGGTTGTCACCCTTTCTACTACCCAAATAAACCCTGCAGCAAGCGGTAACCAAGGATAAAAGATGTTAAGCACCATTACACATAACTTACATTGACTATGATCTATAATCAAAGCCCCAGACAGGCAATGATGAACGGGAAAGGCCACAAGGATCACGACTAGGATGTAAGGTCATTAAAGAGAAAAGCATATAAAAACAATTTTAATAGTAATGTCAAAGTAAGTATAAGTAAAGTAGAAGAAAGGATATATTGAATAAGAAAAGTTTACAAAGAAGGAAAGATACAAGAGCTTACTGACTTTCGAGAAGACAACTCCGGGAAAACCGGTGCAGCTCGATCAACTCTAACTCCCATCTAGCTAAAACTACTAGAACAATCTAAGGAATAGAGCTTTTTATGCTTTTTCAAATGTGTGAGAGGGGGGGTATGACCCTCTTTTTTTGTGGGGGTGGGGTAGGGGTACTCCCGGCCCCGTCGCGATCCAGGGGGCTTCAAAATCGCCCCCTTGGACCAACTACCCTTGAAACCCTCCCTTTGGGTGGATGGGGGGTGATTCCACCCTGGTGGAGTGGTATGGCGGTTGGAGGGGACAAACCGCCGACCCCCCATGGTTGTGGGTCCTCTGGCCTCCTGGAAATGGCCCACTGGTCAGGGGCCAAGTGGGGCCCCGGCCTAGGGGGTGGTCGGCCGACCCCCCCCCCCCTTTGGGGGGTCTGGCCCCCTTCTCCCCCCAAGTGTTGGCCCCCTTGTCATTGATGTTGAGGTTGGTTCTAAGGGGTTGTCACATTTATCTCCTTGGGTGGGCCCATGGTCCATGTGCTATTGTTGTGACCTTGAGAGAAAGCACGGTGTCCCAAAGGGGTTTGGGTTTCATCTAAGGCCCCCTTGGTCATGGGGCCCAGAGGGGAGAGCTGGTGGGGGCCCCAAAAGGGTGCGGCCCCCCCTATGTGGGGTCCCCAGGTCTCCCTTTTCTCCATTTTTCATTCCGCCTTCAAACACTCCCTGGACTGTGGGAATTTTTTTTTGATAAAATAGCTCTGATGTGTTTGTTTACCTGATCAGAGTTTGGGGGAGCATTTTAGCTATGTAAAGGGGGACCTTCTTGGTGAACAGCCGTAGTGAAATCATTCGGCCTGGGTTTTTATGGCCCCGGGTCGTGGGCACGTAGTCTTTTCACCCTAGGGCCATAGGAATTTCAAAGGGGTACGTTGCTGAACCGCGATGCAGAGGGCAAACACTCATCACGTTAGGGGGTTAGGGCAAGACCTTTTTTAGAGGTTTGATCTGGGGTGACTAGGGGCTGGGGGGCCTTTCCCGCAGAGCTGGGCGAAAAATAAGCTGCTTGTAGGGTCGTCCCGAAAGTGGTCGTGTACATATTCTGGGGACATAACCTATGGGCTCCCACCCAAAGCGTTTTTCGGTTGCTGGGGGAAAAACCCCATTGGGAGGGTTTCATTATCATAGCGTATAGGGTAGCCCTTCTATGCGTTATGGGTAATCGGTAGGCCGATTCGAGGGGTTTCGGGAAAAAGGCCAGTCTGTTTTGGGGAGAACGTTTTTTAATGCGTTTTTGGGGAGGGCGTCGAATGCTAGGGAGCGTTTTGTTTAGGTCACTGAATGTTTTTGAGCATTTTGTAGCGGTCACCCAACGGTAGGTTTTTTGAGGTGTCGAACGCCGGAGGTTTTGTAGGGTCGTCGAACGCCGTGACGTTTTTTAGAGGGCGTTGAAGCTGGGAAAATTTTTTAGAGGTTTTCCCCCAAAGCCGTGGGGTTTTGTAGAGGGCGATTGTTTAAATGAAGATAGGAAAACAGCCAAACTTTTTTTATTTCTGGAGGGTACATAATACAACTTTATTGGGAAAATTTTAAAATTTTAAACTTTCTTGCGCCGTTGAGGCTGGAGTCTCTATGTCTATTGCGGGGGATGTCGAATGGGCGTTTCAAATCCTGTTCCTTATTTCTTCGCGGGGGCTTGTCCCTTTGGGTTTAGAGTTGTGTTCCTAGACGGGGGGGGGGGGGGGGGGGGGGGGTTTTCGACGGTGTAAAAAGTTGTGCTCGCACTCGCATGCGATCTTCAGGTTGGTAGGGGGTGAGGATGCCCCGGGCGTTGGGATCTTCAGCCCATCCGGTGTAGTGGGGACCCCTCAGCTTGGGGGGTGTCGGACGACCCAGCAGCTGGTGGTTGTTCGACGTGGGCGCGATGAAGTTTTGGGGTTTTAACCCCGAAGTGTCTTAGTCACGAATAAGAGGAGGTGATCTGGCCACCGGTGTAGATGCCCTTTTTGGATGATCCCCAGAATGGAAATTCGCCGGAGGGGTCTTTTTCGAGTAGTCGAGTTTTTTTTTGTATTTTTTGATATGGATAAAACGCAAACGCCCAAAATTTTAACCCTTGTGCACTTTTACCCAGAGTTTCCAGGTATCGTATTTTCCTCAGAGAACGAAAGTGAGTTAAAAAAGGATTATGGATGTGTCCTATGATGGGTCAAGGGAGACATTAATAGGTTTAGAGGTTTAAAATAGCAAAGATATCTAACAAGGTAAATGGGTTTTATTGGGTTTATCAGCCCTTCTCTTGCGGAGGCGATGGGATAGATTTGAAAGAGGGCAAAAATCTAAACCCGGGCCCTGCCCTCGAGTTGTATTGAAGCCCTCCTTTTAAAAATTATTGACACGATGGGAATCGAAGAATAAAAATTTGAGTGTCACCTTCTATGATCCAAACAATCCCCCGTAAAGCGGTTTTTCAAAAGGGAAAATTAGTCTGACAGCACTTCTACATATTCTTTTACTTTACCCCGCTAAGAAATAAAGCAATGTACTTAAAATAAAACGAAAGAACAAGCACGAAAAGATGTATAACAATATGCCATAAGTAGAATTCAAAAACTATAAGAATCAGATGATAGGGGTCTACGGGTCTTTTTTGCTAAGGGAGCCAGTGCCAGTCGCGATCCGGTCACTTCCATATCCCGTTGACAAAAACCCTCATTGAACCACTTAATCAACGGGGGGAGATCAAGTGGATGCAGGGGGCATGAAGGAAACGGTGGGGAGGTCGGGCACCTTTTGGGCTTTGGCCCCGGGCGGCCCACCCCCCAATGGGAGGTGGGCCTGCACTTTCCCTCAGGAGGTGTCCCCCCAGCCAGGGGGCATGTGGATGGCCCGTGGGCCCCTACCCACGGGCGGCCCATCCCCCGTTTGGCCATCTTTCGTTGGACTGGCCCACATTATTGGCACTTGGCGAAGTTTGGATTGTTCTGAGATAGTTTGGGGCCATGTATCCTCGTGCTTTTTTCTGAGCCTTGAGAAAAAGCACAAAGGAGATCCCGGGGGGATCTTCCTCTAAATGTGTGCTTGGATCGGAGGCTTGGGAGGAATGGCCCCACAGAGTGGCGGGCGACACCCTAAGTGGGCCCACTAGTCCCCAAAGTCCCAATTGCATTTCCCGCATCAAATAGTCAGGCACAGTGGAATATTATTGGGGGAAATAGTTCAGGTTATGTTTTATTCCTTGAATATGGGTGTTGACGGTTTTTGATAGTGAATAAAAGCTCTAATTACCCCAAGAGATCCCCCCCCACTTACCTCTTTGCTCGTCCTCAAGTAAAAGGGTAAAAGATAACAAACTATGTTATTCAAAGTATAAAGCAAAAATAAAAATTCACTAAAACATTTGTCATACCAATGGGGTATGGGTATGGCTAAATTATCCCCGAGAAGTTAAGGAATGGAACAGTTTTCAGGCAAAGATCTTCCCAAAAAATTTTTTTACTTGGATTTTTTGATAAGTTTTAAAAAAAAGCAATAAGTATTTTACTCTTCATATAAACATCTAGATCGTCCAGGTGTATGATTCTGTTTAAAACCGGTTTTTGCACAGACAAATCCAGTGGCAGTGGTACGGGGACAGTGCTCAAGCGTTCGGTAAAGTCCTGCGTGGTTTTCCCCAAAAAATCGGCAATCGATGCAAAACGGGTTTTTCGGGGAAGGGCGGTTTCCATGGAGCGACAAAGACGGCTAGTGAGACCGAAATTTTTAAAGGTGGTTGCGTAAAATTAAAAAACTTTTAGGGCTCCGAAGGAAACCAACGTCAAAAATTTGTATTTCTTTCCCTTTTAATTTTTCGTAACCCTGCCCCCCCTTGGACTCTGTTTATACCCGGGTATAAATATAGGGCTTTAGCTATTGTTTTAAAAAGGGGTTTATAACCCAAAACAATACAACCGGGCCCCCGGGCCATTTGAGTCCTTTTTTTCGTGTCGTTGAGTTCTTCAAAGGAAGCATCGATTCCTCGCCTCCGTAAGTCTTGGGAAATTGTTATATGTTAGTTCAGCAGGGATTTAGATTTGATGCAAGTAGTTTGTTTAGTCAAAAAACGTGGGGGGGGGATCCTTAATTTTAGATCAAGGAAATCTTTTTATGCTTTTTTTCTTTTAAAACCGTGCGGGGGGTGTTTTGTCGATATGTTGCAAAAAGCAAAATGTTATCGGGTCTCGTAGATTTGCAAATCTATTGGATTCATTAAGTTTCGTGTTGCATGTTTTAGTAATTTTTACATATTTGCAAACACTCCTTTGCCCAATCTAGATTTAAAACGGTTTGGCTCTTGTTAACTTATATAGATCTTTCATGTTTAAGAGTTGTTACCTTACGTTGTTCTTAAGTAGATCTTAATCTATAATGCCGAATTTGTTTGAATTAGTTGTTTTCATGTTGCGGGTTACATCTATCCCTTAATTTTGATGACGTAGGGGACTGCGGCAAAAGCAAGCTTTAAATTTTTTAAATTTATGGGTTTTCTTACGTGTTTCCTTCATCATGGACCCCAATCGGCTGATTGCCCGGGTTGGTTAGCTTTAATCCTATTCAAAACCCTGATTCTTTTGTATCCTTTTCCCATGCAAGCGCATTCGGCAACATTGGTTTACGTGCTTTCGTTGTTTTTGCCGAATATTCCAAAAAACTATTTGTAATAGTTTCAAAGTTGTATGTCGTTGTAAGTGGCTTTAGGCTGTACATAGGAATTGTTGGTATTATCCGACATGTTCCAGTTTATATCTAATGCTTTCATCCTTGTAGTTTCAGGTCAAATGACTGGGACATTTTCGGTTTTTCGAAGCACCCCATTGAAGTCACGTTTGGCTACTGTGTGTGAGACGCAATACGTCATTTTTGTGTCAACCATTTTTGGCACCTCGGTGGGGCCCCACACCCCAAGATGGTTGAAATCGAAACCCTGGTTTGAAAACTATGGATGTTGCCGGAAAAATGAGAAGTTGATCCAGCAGGCATGCGACAAGTTTTAGGCAAATGCTTGAGTCTTTCTCAAAGAACAAAAGCAACAAGGTTATCCAAAAAAAAGGCGCTCCCAAGAACCCTCCTCCCGAAAACAAACTGATGCACGGAGAGGAGGAGGAGGTAGTTCGGTGTTAATCATAAAGCTATGATGAAACTTGACAAAAACTCACTAGGTTTCCTGAATACTTTTCGCAGATCTGGGCAGCCGTTTGGGCCCCGCCGCCCACAAGCTCTTTGGGAAATCATGGCCCCCCAATACACGGGGCGAAAATGTTCCCATGTCCCAAATATCAAAAGAAAACCGTTGAGGAAGGGGGGTGTCCCGGGGGCAGGCCCAAGCGGGATGGATTTCACCAGAAGCGCAAAAAAACCCCTTCTCACGGTCAGCTTTCGTTCAGCATGTCAGGGAACGTCCCCGCATCGGAAAAAGATTTCCAATAGAAAACAACTGCAAAAGACATGTATGGGCGGGGTATAAGAATTTGCCCATTAAACGCCATTAATGCTTCCCCCAATCCCGGATAGGGAACCCAAAAAGGGTGCCATTTTGAAGGGCCACACGTGGAGCTAGAATTCCCCGTGTGACCTGATCATGGATAGGAGACGACATTGGAATCAGTTTGCTTTTAAGCCAAAGAACTGGTACGCATACCAGTCCCCTTTCCCGAATGGGACAAAAACCCAGTGTCTCCCAAAGGGTTAAAGCCCAACAGATTACCAAGTTTTCAGGCCCGGATGACACCCGCCTAAGAACACATAGTGATACTTGATGCAGCTGGGGGAAGCTCTACAGAGAGTTGAAGATTCGGTTTTTCCCCAGTCCCCCGACAGGGCAAGTTTCACATGGTTCACGTCTCTCCCAACGAACTTTATCAGTGGGCAGACCCCGGGAAAAGAAATTCCAGCAAAATTTTTTTCAGGCACCAAGAGAAAAGCTGTGATTGATGAGCTTGAGAAGAAGCTAACGAGAGCCCGGGAATACCTCGTGGGGTTCAGAGAAACCAAGAATCTTGCACTCTATAATTTACCGGGAAATACCCGTTGCCGGTTGGCAATCCAGGGGTGCAGCCCAAAATTTAAGAGAAGTTGTTGGCTTTGGACTTCGAAGACTTGGTCAATTTCGCGGGCTAGCTGATGAATAACCAGCCAGGGGTTCAGAAGGTAACCGGTTCCCGAAAAGGGGATTAGTTTGGTGCGGTGGGTTCGGGGTTTTTGGAAAATGCAACAAGTTTGAAGACGAGGTGAAGTCGCTACAGTCGAACTCGTCGGGCAAAAGAACCAACTCAAGTAAACACGATGGTTGAAGGCAAAACAAAAAGGGCACTTACGACTTTTATAATCCAATCGACAAACTGTTTTAGCTATTGTTCAAGGAAGGGGCACATCAAGCTGCCTGAAGGGACCCCCGCTGCTCCTGAAGGAGTTAAGGACAAAAGGTTTTGTGGTTTTCACAACACTAGTTTTTCCCTGCCCTCAAAGATTGCAGGGTGTTTTTAGAATGAAATTAGAAAGCTATTCACAAGGACATTTGAAGTTCGATGGCAAGATGAAGATTGACGCTAACCTTTTGCACAAAAAACCCCGTATCTTTTTTCCCTGAAAATGGTTGTCTGGGGGGCCCAAGGGCAAGGCGAGATGAAATGCTGACCCCAGATAGAGCGAAAAAAACTGGGGTTTTTTGACCCTAACGACAGATTACGAAAAGGAACTTTTGCAAAGGGGACAGTTCTAGAATAGCCCGGGTGAGAGAGGGGAAATTTCCAAACCTAGGGGCACAAAAAACACGGATCCCGTTGAAAAAGTGGCAAAGGGGGGAAGGCAGCACAAAAGGGGGAGCATTACGAGGAGCAGGATTCATAGAGGAACGTCAGAGGCGAAAAGAAGTGTTCAGAGGGAATGAGAGCGCTTGGAGAGCAGGAGCAGTCTCTTTTGGGATGCTCGTTTTTAAACAGTTGGAAAGAAGGCCTAAAGCTGCCTACGAGAAAATTTCCCGAAAGCAGTGATCGGGATTCAGGGGTATAGGCGTCCCAGGTCAACCTTGTTGGTCCATGAAAGCTTGGAGCACATGCCCCTAGGGGACATCCTTTAAAAAAGGCGATTTAGAGGGTCGGTAAGGTAAAAGTTTGTCGACAAGAGTGGATCCTTCTGTGAGCGAGAGCACGGAGTATGCATGGAGAAAGGGCGTGGTGTCCCCTAGGCGAAGAGGAGCTAAAAAGGGGGGTGAACGCTTTAGAAAAAGAGAGCTAGCACAAACGACTGCCGAAAAAGAAAACATGAGTCTAAGGGGAAGGGCCCCTGGTACACCCGTTTTTGGGTGATCGTACATGGCCCTTTTTTTTCCATAGAATTTATAGCTCCCGAAAACAAGATATCCAAGATGAAGGGTCTTCGGATGATGGGGACAATGAGTACAGAACTAAGGGGCCCCCTTGTCCTGACCAACAAGCAGGTTCGATAAACGGGCCGGCATCGAAATTGAAGGCACTTTTTCGTGAAGGGTACATCAATGGGAAGCCCCCACCAAGATGCTGGTTTATGGGGAGCTGCACAAATCATTCTATACTACCTTAGGGGCCGGAAATTTACCCAAAGAAAACTATTGAAAACCGATTTGGTACTCAGAGATTTTGCTGGCAAACCCTTCCAATACTAGGGGGCAGGCACGCGAAAAGATATTGGATCCCCGACTTATACTACCCTTTTTTGTCATAGATGGGAAGGGGGGTATACCTCTATGGGGAAAGATTGGATCCCCGCAACTACGCATACCTTCAAACCCTGCATCAAGTCTCATTTTTAAAGGGGGTTGGGGTGATGTGGAGATTGTTAAGGGCCCTGTTCGGTAAGTGTTGTGCCACAGAGCTGTCTATGGGGTATGATGGGTTTTGATTGTTTCTCTAGAAGATTTGGGGGAGGTCCTGTGAAGTCCGGGCAAGGGCCAAAAACCCACCAAACAATCGGCTCTGAGAGCAATTTTTAAAGGGGAACACGATCGATGTGGCGAAGGGAAGGGGGGGGGCGGCTTCATGTCGGCCGACAAGCTGGGAGATAGATGTTGGTGATATGATAGACCCAAGGCCGATGTTTTTCAGTGAAATTGAAACCAAGGCTAGGTTGAAACTATAAAATTTCTAAAGAATTTAAAAGATTGTTTTGCTTGGGGGTTTTACAGAGATGCCCCCGGGGTGGGTGTTATCGTTGAGCAAAATTTCCGATCAAGCCGGGATCCGTCCTTTCAAACAACCCCCTCGGAAGATTCAAAAAAGGGGTTTGCGTGTGAAGAAAAAAGTTGAAAGATTATTTGGGGGAAAACTTCATTTGGCCATGCGATTGAGATTGGGTTAAAAAATAGTCCAGATACAAGAAAAAAGGAAAGATGAGGGTTTTCATTGATTTTTGAAATCTCAACAAAGCCATCCTTGGATGGGTACCCCATTTCCCGGGTTGCCGATCTGCTCGTCGACGCATCGGTGGTTACGAAGTCATCGCTTCATGGATGGTCTGCCGGTTTAACCCAAAACTTCATGGCAAACGGGGGTATTTCAAAGATGCCTTAGGTGCCTGATTTATTGGCTTGTTTGAATGGGTTTTCTGACTTTCGGTTTTTAAGAATGTCGGTGCAACTATCAAAAAGTATGAATAATCTTTCACGAGTTTTCGGGAAGATTTGGAAAAAAATACATTTATGAAATGGTGGGCAAGTCTAAAAAACCAGAGGGGAAATTTTGGCCCATTTAGGAAGACCTTGGAGTGCACTAGGAAATGGTTTGGGATGAACCTAAATAAGTGTGTTTGGAGTCTCGGGTGGCGAGTTTTAAGTTTTTGGGCCCAAAAAAAGGAGGGGTCGGGTCGGCAAAAAAAAGCATGGAAGGTTGGACAAAGGTTGGTACCTCAAACCCAAACCACGAGTTGCAATCATTTCGGGAGGATTAATTTTTTGAGAAGTTCATATCTAACTTTTAGAAAGGTTTGCCTTTCTCTCCCCTATTGAAGCTTAAAAAAATCAAAAATTTGTGGGGGACGTACAACAGAAGGTTTCGATGAGACAAAGAGTACATGAAGGGACCACCTGTATTGGTCCCCCGCAACTAATAAAACTTTTTTAAGTTGCGTGGGGGCCCAAACCGACAATAGGGTCGGCCCTCGCAAGGTTTGGGGAAAGAGGTGATTGCTTCCCTAGCCGAAAGCTACTAGATCCGGACAAGGTATTCGGCTATAGAAAGCTTTTTCTTAGTGTGTTTTATTCATGTATAAGTTTGGATTATCTGTTAAATGAAAAATTTTTTTAAAATTTCTGGGTTTGATGTGATAAAACTTTTTTTGAGCCCAATTTTAAATGGGAGAATTTGGGAATGGATTTTAGCTTTGTCGAGTTTGTTTTTAAATTTCGAAACGGCAAAAACGTAAAATTTAGGGTTTTTGTGATTTTGTTACCCAGAACCCCGGGTCCCTCTGCTAAAAGGTGACCTTGCGCTGGGCTTTGTTTTTTTTATGGTTCATCTTTATAAAGGTGGGGGAGCGGGGTTCTCTTGATTTCTCCAGGGGTTTTTTATCTTTTGAGATCCATCCCATTGGATTTTGGGTTTCTAAAAACAAGTGAATATGAGGCATTGTTAGGGTTCCCAGTTTTCGAAATAAATGTTGTGTTTAAGTTTTCGGGGGGTTCTAGCCCGGTATTAATCAACTGATGGCCAAAAGAATGCAAAAGGTGATATGTTTTAAAGGGGTATTTTGAAGGTGTCGAGAGTTCTAAAGGTTTCCACAGCCACCCTTTCTCAATCTTGGGGAGATGAAAAAGAAAATGTTTGGGTCAAAGTGCTTTTGGGGGAACCCGGGGATCAGGAAATTCATGCTTTTGGGTGAAGATCGGGTAATTAGATGGAGAAATGAAATTGGATTATTTAAAAAATTCAAACACAAAGGTTTCCCCAAAAATAGGTATAAGGATCAAGTTCGTCTCCTTGATGACCAGTTAACTACAAGCCATAGATGGAGTGTCCTCAAAGCTTTTAATCAAAGGAGTCCCGAGATTGATGTATGAAGTGCCATGAGGGAGTAGTGGTGCACATCAGCGGGTCACCATGAAATTGTAATAAGGGGACTGGTTTTTTTTTGTAACATGATTTAAAATTGTTTTTTAATATTCAAGGGGGTTTAAAACTGTTAGAGATTTGGGAATATTCAGAGGGCTCCGCTCGGCTTTTAAACCCAATTTTCAAGCCTTGGGCCGTTCAAGGGGTAGGCATAGATTTATCGGGGCAAATTCATCCCCTTCTAGCAAAGGGCATAATTGTGCTTTTTTTGGCCCCAAGATTATTTTACAAAGTGGGTTGAAGTATTCCCCTTTAAAAAGGTTACATCAGAAAAACATGGTCAATTTTTTTCAAAAGGGATATAATTCCCGATTCGGGTTTCAGATAAAAAACAGATCAAGGGGTCGTTCACTTCATCCCGGGTTTTTGTTTTTTGAGGGGGGGGGGATCAAATTGTCAACCTTCTCCTTATTTGCACAAGCCAATGGCCCAAATGAAGCATCAAACAAGTCATGATCAAAATTATTAAAGAAGATTTATGAAAAGCCAAGAAATGGTTCAGTTCTTGATGGACTTTTTTGGGGGTTACCCAAAAGCTTTCAGGGGTTTCTCAAACATCTCCTTTTGGGTTTGTTTAGGGATCATGTTTTTGCTCCCCCGGGAAAATTTCAATCGGGGGGGGGGGGCCAAGGGGGGGGGGGGGGGGGTTAATTGAAAAAGATTTGAGGAAAGAAATTACAAGAATCAATGTGGGGAATTGAAGATTTTAAAGTTCCCAAAATTAAAAATTGAAAAAATAAAGCACTTTGGCTTTTTCAAAAGGTTGGAAAAAATTTCCCCCAAAAATTTTGGGGAAAAGTTTCCCTTGGGGCCAAACGGGTTGGGGGATGGTCTCCAATTGGGAAGGGCCTTTTAGGGTAAGGAGGGGGCGTTGGGCAAAGCATATACTTGGAAAAACTCTATTTTTGGGGGGAATTTTCAGAGCTATCAATGGAAGGTTTCTTAAAGAAATTTATCCTGTGTTGAGGTTTTTTTCAAGGACTGACTTAAGGGAAACTGATCACGGATATATACAGAGATATCGCCTTTAGCCGAAAATTACTCTAAAAAAACCGAGAAAGCTGACATGGATGGTGTCTCCCTTTTGAAAAAAAAAAAAAAAAAAATAAAGACAGAACCAAGCATTTCAGATTGATTGTTTCCGAAAAGACAGTAAGGTCCTAAATTACAAGAGGGGGTTCTTTACATGGGGGCCCAAGTCAAAACTCAAAAGCCTATTAAGAACTTCTGGGGTGGGGCCTGAGAGGGTTTTGGTGGGGTGATCTTTTTAGCTCTCCAGAAGGTCCTCGAGTCCTCCGGCTTCTGGAAGCACTTGGCCCTGAAAGCCAGTCGGGTGGAAAAGGGAAAAAGGGGCCTTTACCCGTTGGGTTCATGGCCCCCAACCCCAGGGCCACGCCGGGTGAGCCATGAATGGTAATTGGTCGATGCGGCCCCCCGCTTGTCAAGGCGTGCCTCGGGGATCTTCCCCAGGCGTTTTTACCTTGTCGGCCCAAATTTTGTTCGCGCGGCCCTTCAAAGGGGCGTTCTCTGCAGAAAAAGCACTGAACGGGATGTAGATGGATGAGCAAAAAGGATTTAAAAAAAGGCCCAAAAAATGATTGTTTCGGTAAAAACCCCTGATTGCGTACAGAGTTTTTTCCCCGTGATCCCCCCACTTGAGTTGGGGGGACACCATATGCTTGGGGGGAAACTTTCGGTTCTCCTCGGGTTTCATCCCCTCGCACGTGAAGTTGGCCCCCTCCGCTGGGTGTAAGGGGCATCCCTTCCCCCCGAAACCTAAGTCCAGGGCTGAGGGGTGATAGGGTCTGAAGACCCCCAGGAGGGGCGGGACTGGCTCCCCGGCGACCTGCTGCCGCCCAGGGAGAGGGGTGCTATGGCTCGTGGGGATGAAATTGTCTGATGAACAAGAAGGGGTTCAGGGGTAGAATATGAACGAGAAAAAAAGCAAGGGGGCAAGAAACTGATTTACCCCCGTTCGATTGCCCATGTCCGGCTCCTTGGGGGGCTCCTTTGGGGGGCGCTTACCCCAGTTGTCACCTCCCGCCTTTTTACTGTGCGAGTTAGGGTTTCCCCTAGATTGGTTTTTTGCGGGAAAGGAGAAGACGAAGCGAAGTTTTGACTGGGAAATTTGAAAAAAGGGGGGAGAAGGAAGGGGTTTTTTTATAGGCTGAGCAGAATACCAAGAGGCGGTTATGATTGTTTCCTTTTTATGGGCGTTTGGTGTAAAGGGTCAGGTAGGTATATCAAAGGGCGCTTGGCTATATCCTTAACCAATAAAAGATCGGCTTGTCCCTACGTAAGAGAGGTTTGGCTATTTTAGAGCCAGAGATGAAACGGCTATCTTTTAAAGGAGTAACAGAGTCGATTATGCTTCATACAAATTTGGGAATATAAGGGGCAAGACAGTGAAAACAATCAATTTTTTAGGGGTATAAATGGCTGCATTCAATCTATTGCATGTCATATCTCTACCGGTGCAGGAGCTGATTTACGGATCCAAGGCCCCTTTGTCTTGTTCGGCTAACATCATCCAATAGTGTTTGTCTTCATCCCTTTGAGCTTTGGGGTGTGGTAGCCTTTCTTTGATTTTGTTTTTCCCTTTAAATGACCGATATTTTTTGAAGTTTTTTCTATGGATTTCGGGAAGATTCATTTACTTGGGATTAATCTTTTAATTTTAGCTAGTTTAGGGTTCTAATCTATCTTATCTTTATGACTTTTGCTCGTTTTAGAGTCACCAGTGAGTTTTTTCAGTGGGGATTGGGTTAAAGCTTTTGGGTTCTTGTTTCTTTTGAGACTAATTATTCTCAAGGCAGCCTAAAGTATGTTTTTTTTTTGCCTCTTCACCTTACCAAAAAAAAATCATTGAGTTTGGCTACAGCTCCAAAAAGGCCTTGAGACGATGGGAAAATCTTTTATTGATAAACTCATGGATATCCTTTTTTGATCTGAATCTTGGACCAAAAATTTTATGTCCTTGTTTCAGCAGATTGGCTTTTTCCCGCAGCCGGGTTGGTTTTCCCCTGATAAGGCCCGTGGGAGGTAGCCCCTTTTGCCCTTTTTCATGATGAAGTCATCGCGGTGAAGGAGAAATTGGTGGTTGGGGTTGGGATTCTTGAAAGGAAAAAAAGTTAGCGTTGGGTAAAAAAGTGAAAAAGGGGGGTTTAAAGTGTATGTTACCTGCTTTTTGTTGATTGAGCCTCAAGATGTGGTTGGCCCTTGGCTTTTTTTGACTTGACGGGTGCCCTAGGAGGTGAATTTGGGGTGGACCAAAGAAAATTTTTTGAAAAATTTTAAAATTTTGTGTAATCAGAAACTTTACAGGGAAATTTAAATTTATATATAAAAGAGGAAGGTGATTCCCAAAATATTACCAATGCCTAACTTTCTGGCATCAGTGCTTTGGTTTATCAGTTTCAGTGTAGGACTTTTTGCTGATGGTTGTTTTCTCATCTTCGGTTAAAAGGAATGTCTTGTTTTGGGGGAGCATTGCTTGATCTGGGGGGGATTGATATGTGGCTGCAAAAAAGGTGGTTTAATACAAAACAGGCAGTTTTTTTCCAAAGTAAAGTTTTTTCTGAAAAAATTCATCTTGGGAGCTCTCTGAGATTTTTTGGACCTCATTTTCTGTGACATGAAAAGTCTTCAAGCTTTTCCTCTTTCCCTTTTTTTTTTTGAAGGGGCAGTAGCTGACATGCAGGGGTCTTCATGAAGATTTTTTTGAGGGTGGGATTATAGCCCCCTGCAGTTTAGGCCCAGTATTGTAAACCCAATCTTTGTTGGGGGGGTAGGGGTCAAAAACCTTTTTAAAAAGGCCAGATTTAGAATAGGAGATGAAAGCGAAAAAAGAAATAATTAATGCAATGAAATTACCCCACTTCAGGGGCAAATTGAGAAATAAGTCTTGGCTTTAAAGGGGTGAATGGTATGTTAAAAAATGTGATTGGCCATTTGCCACCAAGCAGAGAAAAGGGGAGGGGATCTCCCCTGTCTAAATGGAGAAAGGGTTTAATGTTGGGAAAATTTGTCCCAAACCAAAGCTTTTCTAGCTTCTGTTTTATGGTGATCAGCTCCCTAATCTTAGATTGATAAAGAAAAGGTTTGGAGGAAAACCGTCCTATCCTAATTGCCCGGATACTACATTGGGGTTGTGAATTCATAGGAACCTGCACCTCTCTCCCTGACAAATTCGGCTGGCAGATACGGGTTTGATAAAGGGAATTTAAGTTTTTTAATACCTTGTCAAGCAGCAATTCATGTGAATTTTTTAGGGAAATGTTAGGTTTTTCATTTTCTCTGTAAAGGAGACAAAACACTTGTTTAAACCTTTGAAAAAAAACTTGAAAAGATGACCCAAAGTCCCTGGTGACACTGATGACAGTGTTGTTTTCCCAAAATTTTACACCCTTGGTCTTTGTTGTATTCCTTTGGCATAGTTAACCAAAGGGGGAAACTTGATTTGGGAAGGGGGCCCTACTGAGCATGTAAAGTTGCAGCCACATTGAAAGACCCCCCAAGGGGCCCCTCAGCAGGAGATTCCTTGTCATGGAACAATTTGAACAGTGATCGAATTCAAAAATGGAAAAAGCTCCCAAAGATATTTGCCCAAAGGGGGAATTTGTGTGCCTACAGCCAAATCTTCAGCCATTATCATAGGGTTTAGGGGCGGTTTTTTTGATTTTCCCTAGAAGAAGCACAAAGGGTCCAAGGGTGGACTTCATCTAAGGGTGCTTTGGGCATGGAGGCTTGGGAGGCTTAGTGGCCCCACAGGGTGGGCCTGACCCCCTAATGGGCCCATAGCTCCCAAAGTCCCCATTTGTTTAATTTCCTCATCAAAAGTCAAGGCACTGTGGAACTAGTTATTGGGAAAAAAATTTTCAGGTTTCTTGTATTCCTTGAATATGAGGATGTTGACGGTTTTTGATAGTGAATAATAGCTCATAATTACCCTCAACGAGACCCCATAATTACCTCTTTGTCGTCCCCAAGTAAAAGGGTAAAAAAAAACAAGGGGGTATGTTTTCAAAGTATAAAGCAAACATAAAGATTCATCAAGACATTTTTTCAACCAATGGGATATTGGTATTGGCAACATATACCTTGAGAAGTTTGAGGAATGGAAAATTTTTCAAGGCAAAGTCATCTTCCCAAAACATATTTTAGTACTTGGGGTTTTTGGGTAAGTTTTCAAAGAAAGCCATAAGTCATCTTTCTCTTCATATAGCACTTAGATCCTTTCCCGTGTATGATTCTGTTAAAACCGGATTTTTGACAATGACAAAGTGGGGCCAAGTGGCAGTGAGTCAACGGAGACAGATGCTCAGAGCGTTCGGTAAAACCATGCGACGGTTTTTTTTCCCCAAAATCGGCAAAACGATCGCGAATCGGTTATTCAGGAGAGGGGGGTTTCCATCGGGGAAAAGATGGCAAGTGGAGCCGAATTGGTAAAGGTGGTTGCGATAATTTAAAGGAATGAGGATCGAAGAAACCAACGTCAAAATTTGAATTTTTTTCCTTTAAAATTTCATACCGTGTCCTCTTAGGCCATGTTATGGCAGGGGTATAAAAATAAGCCTTTAGCTTTGTAAAAGGGTTCATAAACCCAAAAAAATAAACCGGCCCCGTGCCAAAGTCGAGTCCTTTTGTCTTTGTCGGTTTTTCGAGAGGAAGCACGATCCGTCAACCCCCGTAAAATTTGGGAAACCCGTTACAATCTGATCATGCGGTGGATTTAGATGTTGATGCAAAAAGTCTTGTTTTTGTCAAAGATGTTGGGGGATCCTTGATTGATGATCAAAAGTCTTTACTTATGTTTTGTTTTCAAGTAAATACCATGCGGTGGGGGTTTGCTGATATGCTTTCATAAGCAAGATGTTTTGGCTCTCGTAGATTTGCAAGATCTATTGGATTCATTAAATTATCATGTTGCATGTTTTTGATAATCTTTAATATTTTTCAAACATCCTTTGCCAATCTAGATTAAAACGGTTCGACTCTTTTAACTTATATGATCATTATGTTTTTTGAGTTGTTACTTACGTTTTCCCATAAGAGATTTAATCTATAATAGTCGAATTAGTTCGAAACTAGATTGTTTCATGTTTGGGGTTCTGCTGCAAACCTGGTTAAGCTTTTTGACCTAGGTATCGTGCGACAGATACATGCTTTTGATTAGTTTAATCATGTTTGCTTACGTGTTTCCTTCATCATGGACCCCAATTCGGCTGATTGCCGAGCTTGGTTATGCTTTAATCCATATTCAACCATGATTCTTTTGTACGTCCTTTTCCCATGCATGCGCATTCGGCAATCATTGGTTTACGTGCTTTCTGTCTGTTTTAGTCGAATATTCCATAAAAAACTGTTGACAGATAGCTTTCATAGTTGTATGTCGCTGTAAGTGGCTTCAGGGTCGTACATATCGAACTGTTTGGTATTATCCGGCATGTTCCAGTTTATATCTAATGACTTTCATCCCTTGTTAGTTTCAGGTCAAACTGACTGGCACATTTTCGGTTCTCGAAGCACCCGGGCACCCGATTGAAGTCACGCTTTCCGGCTTGCTGTGTGTGAGACGCATTACGTCACTTTTTGTGTCAATAGATTCCTTACCAAGGCATGAAGTTGCCTTGTTTTTATCTTCCTACTTCTAAAAGGCTTATGTGTAGCTTAGGTAGGGATAAACAATGTAGCATACTTACCTTGCATATATTCTAAAGTCAAATTCCGGATCTAAGGAGAGAAATGTCATACTCTTAGTTCAAGATGTGCAAGTGTGTGGAAACGTGGCAAATGCTAAAAACTCCTTTATATGATCTCTCTTTCCTAACTTATTATTTTGAGACATAGCTCTCTTTTTAGTTTTCTAGTTTCATCGAAGGTAATCTCACAAGTCTCTATCACTCGGTTAGTTTCAAGGTTAAGTGCACGATAAGCACGAGAGTGAGTAGAGTAACCCAGAAAGATACCGTCAGAAGACCGTGATTCAAATTTATCCAACTTACCGCCCTTTTTGAGGATGAAGCACCTGCACCCAAACACCCGTAGGTGACTTACCTTGGGTGGTCTCCCAAATCGCAACTCATAAGAAGTCTTCTTGAAAGCTCGGAGAAAAATGCGATTGGAAACATAGCAAGCAGAACTGAGTGCCTCGGCCCAATACCGCCTAGGAGTCCTATGCTCATCGAGCATCGTCCTGGCCATCTCAACAAGGGTCCGATTCTTGCGCTCAACAACACCGTTCTATTGGGAGTGTGAGGTGAGGAAAACTGATGGTCGAGACCCAAATAAGAGCAAAGAGTTGCAAAGTGGGCATTCTTGAATTCTGTGTCATTGTCACTGTGGATAGCTCTCATGGCATTCTTAGGTAGCTCATTTTGCAATCTCAAAATCAGATCTCGAACAAGTGGAAAAGCCTCATCCTTACTCTCCAAAAAGAACACCCAAGAGTACCTCGAGTAGTCATCAACGACTACAACCACATACCACTTCCCTCCTTGCGACCTAACCCGAGCTGGACCAACTGTGTCCATGTGTAAGAGCTCGCTGGGTCGAGTGGTCATGATCTCAGTCACAGGAGGATGGGAAGCAGCAACCATTTGCCATGCCTGCAAGGATGGCAAACCAAATCCTTCTCGAACTTTAACTTTGGCAATCCTTGGATAAGGTCCATTGAGCTAAGCCTTGCAAGCAAGTCAAAACTCAAGTGTCCCAATCTCCTATGCCACTTCCAAAGCTCGGAAAAAAAATCGGTAAGAAGACAAGGGTCGAGGCTGGAAACCCCCTTGGGACTTCCGGGCATATTGGGGTAGCATTGGGAATCCCAAGCCAAAACTCCTCCAGTCCTCCTTCCTACCAATAAAAAAAACATAGGGGGGCAAACGGGCCAAAATTGGGGGTTTTTTTAAAAGTGAAGGAAAACCGTGTTTTCCCCCTTTTCCCAAAAATTTGGGGTTTTTAAAAAAACCAAACATCTCCTGCCCCATGGGGGGTAGGGGATCACCACATTTGGGAAAACTGGGCCCTTAAGAAGGGTGGGGGTAAACCACCCCACACCCGATTTGTATGGGGGACCCCTATCCCACCGGGGACGACCACCATTTGGGCTCGCCTCCTGACCTACACCTTGGGGATTGTACCTCTAAGGGCCATTTTTGGCCCCCCAAAATTCCGGGCCCCGGCCCCAAATGGGGGGTGGACTTTTTCCCCCGGGTTTTTTCAAATAAAAAGTTTTTCGATCTCTCTCTTCCTCCTAAAAAAACCACCCAAAAACCCATCCGGGTCACAAAAACCACAATGGGACCCCCCCCTTTTTGGTGGCCCTCTTTTGGGTTGGGGGGTTTTAGCTTTCTTAGGAAGGGGTCAATAAATGCTGGCAGTTGGGCAAGTGGGTTCGAAAATGGTTCGTTTTTTTCAATCCACACTTGCTTTCCCTTTGGTTTTGGGGGGTTTTTTCAAAAACCATCTCTCCCAAAAATCAAGGGGGTTGGGGGCTTAGGGGGAGTGTTTTTGGAAGCTTGGGGGGGTTTTTTTTTTTTTTCTCTTCTTCCAAACCACTCAAATCACCATCTTAAACCGAAAAATCAAACGTCCTTTCCCCCTATACAAACCTACCCCTTTTTTTCCCCCTTTTGCATTCTAACATCAAACCCCAACTTGGGGTCCTTGGGAAACACCCATTTTAAATTTTTTCCGAAAGTGTTTTCTTCCTCGGTTCCAACCCTTTTCAAAGTTTCACACGCTTTTCAAGCTCCAAACCTCAAAGGTCCGAAACCTCTTTCTATCTGACTGAAACCCTTTTCCCAGCACAGCAAAACCTACATCTCTTTTCCCTCAAAACCAACCTAACAAACCCCTTCACCCCACCAAAAATAAGCTGGCCCCAGCCTTTAGCCCCACCCGGCCCCTCAAGTAGGTTCCTACTTGCCTTGGGGAATTTCCCAAAAAAGAAAATTTTATGGGACAAGATCACACTTTACCCCCCGGTAACCACCACACCCAAAACAAACCTAACTCATGCACTCTAAATACTTACCTTGAAAACCTTTCCCCTCCCCCTCCAACCCCTTGAGAAAGCAACCTTACTCCTCAAGGGGTTTTATTCAAAAACCAATCTCAGGGAATCAGGGGGGTGGGACCCGGATTTTAGCTTGGGGCCTTCCTTTTGGTTTGCCCCTTGCCTTCTTCAAAAACCATGGTCAAAACCACCTTCTTGGCGTCAGCTAGAAAAGCCCCCTAAAACTTTACTTGTCCCCAACCCTTTCCCTTACTCATCTTTCCCCAAAAAACACCTCCGTCGGGGGAGGGAAACGAAGTCGCGAGGGGGGGAAGGAACTCGGTCTTGGGCCTTTAACCTTTCCATTTACCTTCGGGGGACCTTCGGGGGTAGCCCCCTTGGGGTTTGCTTTTCCCGAAGTGGTGCTCCCGCTTGTCCTTCCTTGGGGAAGTCACCCCCCAGCTTTTTTGGGGGAGTTTCGATAAATGAAACCCCCAACACCCAACCGAAAACACCCCCTTTTCCTGAGGGCCCTCCCCTTAGGGCAAACTTTTTTTGTTAAACCCTGAGAACTTGGTGATGGGCCAAAGCCAAATCATCATCTCCAAAGCCTCCACTTTCCTCTGT